>SKCR01019156.1:0-43929 GCA_019454045.1 Zanthoxylum bungeanum | reverse complement strand
CGAAATTAAAATTAGATTTTAATTCGGGCAAACGAGTTAATTTAGAATTAATTCGTTAGCGACGTAAATAATGATTTCGCTAGGCGCAATTATTTATTTAAATTCGATTTAATTAACGTCGCGACGTAAGTTCGGTATTTCGGAAATATCAGACCCGAACGCGTGAGTGCACGTGGGCCCACTTTCATTTGGAATCGTGTAGGGCCCACATGACACATGTCATTATATGCATTATTTAATTGTTGATGCATTGCATGGAGATAGTGTACAATGCACTCAAGGGTTTTGCATGGAAATTGAGTGTTTGACACTCTAAGCCATTGCATGATTTGTGTCATAAGTTTATTATTAATTAATAAATATTATGGCATAAATATAAATTGATTTTTGTAACAAAAAATCAGATCTCTCCTCCCTCTCAAATTACCGAAACAGTAAGCAAGTTTTGGCTCTTCATTTCTTCATTTGTTTTGTGGCAAGACTTGAAGAATTTGTGTTTGTTTGGAACATAAAAACACATCTTTGGCTAGCACCATCAAGGGATCATACAAAGGTGTTATGGGAAACTCATCTTAGAGCTTGGAAGGATCAAAAATTACTTGGAGCTTCTCTTTTCTGTTTGGTCGAATCCATCACTGCACAAAGGAGAAAGTTTTGTTTCATCAAACGCATCCGCATTCCGATCTTTGTGAGTATGATTCCGCCATACTTCAATATTGTTCATTCTTTTATATATTTTGCTTGAATCTTTTGATCTTGGGACATGGATTAGATTTTCAAACATAAAGATCTACAGGGATAGATTTGGAGTTGTTAACACTCTGGAAATTGTACATTTAAAATGTACTTGTATTGGTGTCTCATACGCTTCGAGCATATGGAGTCACAATCGGGTCAATCCAAGTGATAGTCACTGGATTGAAGATTAAGAACATCTGTTAGTATCTGAGAGAACTAAAGATGTTGTCTTAAACTATGGAGATGGAGAACTTCAAGTGACTAGGATCACTGCTGCAAGTTTCCAAACCGGTAAATACTGCGGTACTATAAAAGTTTGAACACTGGGACAGTGAGCTGGAAATATTCCGAGCAAGATAACTGTTGCCGAATTAACAACAAATGCGGATTATTGCTGCAGCTGAGGCAGCAATAGAAGCCATTTGGATCGATAATAAATCTAATTAAATTAGATATAGTTCTTTTAGCAGCTGAGCTAGGCGTCAGCACAGGCTAAGGAATTAAAGGTCTCATCGACGATCCAGATATATACTTCTATATCATCTGATTCGTTCGGATCATACATCGTGGCGATGTGATGATCGTATAAATCGCGTCAGAAGATAATTACGCAAATCCGCTGACGAAAACCTTTCCTCAGCAATTTGAGCGAACCGTACATAGTTCGGGTGTTAGACACTCGAGTGACTGGCTATGTGCCAAGTGGGAGATTGTTGGACAAAATGACCCATAGCGTCACTATTTGTACAGATCACGGTGTTGTTGTACAAATTAACTATGTGACAAGGAAATTGCACTCTCATCATTTGTGATTAGATCACCATAAATGTATAAATGAAGAGAGGTCCCTATGATTAGTTCCTGGATTGAGATGATATGAGACAGTATCAGTCCACGAAGGATTAATCATTAAATATCCCTAGCCGGAGTATTATCGAGACAGGACATCGATAATGCGGAATAGGCTAGTATTGCACTTGTGCGCGTTGTGAGGGCACAACGACATAGTTCTCATATATATAAGTATTGGATACTTATGCAAGTGCGATAGGAGGTCGTGTTTCACCGATGGTACGGGAAACAGCTTCGCTCTGGATAGACCCCTCGGAATCCCATTGGTATTATGACTATGTGTCTATGGGAGGCCGAAATCAAGGTAGGTGTGTATAGTCTTAACCTGAGACTTGCATCGCTAATACTTACGATAATCGATAGACTTTGGTCTTGGTGGTACAGGGCTTTAACCAGTTCTGCGTACACCACTTCTGGGTTTATCAGAGAGTCGTAGTGTATTGGGTGTGTTGTCAAGACGGAAGTATCACTTCAGTCATATTGGAGATGATGTCACGCAGGATATGGTATTAGTGCTCTTAAGTGTTGCGCAACCAATCAGGATATTGTGGCCAAGTCATGAATATCTGATTATAGAGACTCGTTACCAGACATCCGACATGTGCTTCGGACGGGGCAGACACTTATCCAGCCCCAGCCCTAGCACGTGACTATCCGATACTGGGCCGATATACACAATACTACGGTATACTACGCTTGATACAGATCTATATATTCCTGTAAGAATATTTCTAGAGAATTGGGTAGGCATGGCGCTTTGCTAGAAGCCAACCTTGTCTTGTAAATCGGTATAAACGTAGTACGAGGTACTTACGTGTTCGGATAATCCGACGACCGTATTTACTGCCAACATATCCGGAGATCTCATGGGTCGCTTCCTGAAGATTCACCGATGATGTATAACTCGCACTTAATTAATCTAGGATTAATTAGAAGAGAGAGAAAATTAATCTGGGATTAATTGCGGAGATATTTTATCTGGGATAAAATATTAATTAAAGAGAGAGAACGATTAATTTGGAATTAATCGATAAAATAATATATTTGATATATTATTAGAAATTGGATTTCGACGCGGAATTAAAATTAGATTTTAATTCGGGCGAACGAATTAATTTAGAATTAATTCGTTAGCGACGTGAATAGTGATTTCGCTAGGCGTAATCATTTAATTACGACGCGACGGAAAATTCGTTAATTTGGAATTAGCGAACCCGAGCCCGGGATTATTTGCGAGCGCATTCGCATTTCGAATTCGAGTGCGGCACGCAAGTCAAATCGTGCGTCAAATTGCTAGTCACATCAAGCGTCAAATCAAATGTCACTTTGAGTGATATGACATGTTGTCACTTGATTTGAGTGATTGATGTAGAAGTTGAAAAAGCAACATTTGCTTTTTACTTTTTGACTTTTGAATTAAAGTAATATATATGTTTTATTTAATTTACTTGGTAAATATAATAAACATATATATTAAAGCTTTATCTTCTCTCTCTTACATGCAAGACATACGGTCTTCTTCTTTTCCCTCTCTTTTCTTCTCCCTCTCATTCACGGCTTCACTGCCGATTTCTTCTCCAAAAATTTCTGGTTTGACCGAAATTTTGAGAAGCAAATGAAGAAGAAGGAGAAGTGCTAGCACACACATGGGTTATATTATGGTGATATGGAAACGAATTTATGAGCTTGGAATTCCTTTTGGAAGCTTGAAGCTTGGAGCTTCAATGGTGTTCATCCATGTCCGAATTTTTGAGGTTCAAAGAGGACCAAAACCGAGCACTCCACTGCAGTACAAGGACGCCACTGCCGCGTTTTGGAGAAGCAAGAAGTTGCTTGTTCTTCGTAGCATCCAAACCAATCATTGTGAGTATGTTTCCGCTTTACTCCTTTGTGTATTCAACTCGTTTTTATGCATGATTTATGATCTTGGGACTTGATTGAAACTCAACACTTTTTAGTATTCATCACACCCCCAACCAGCTTATTACTAGTTCCTACTAATTCAAGCGGAAGAAAAATTCTTATCTAAGTCAATAATTGTTTTCTTTTTTTTCTGAATAATCAAATAAATGACTTCTCCTGTACTTTTTTACCATTCTTCAATATACTCATAAAACAAGGTATTAATCAATATATTGTGCCCACAATATCACATGTATTTATTGAAAAGAGTGTAATATTTTTGTCCTAAGATTATATTAGAGTTTACACTTTTTTTGGCAGTGAAAGTTTTATTTATAAACATATCTTCAATCCATGTATCGAACTTTGGGCCAGTGAATCCCAAACCAGTTGGTTTTAGGGCACTAGGTGTTAAGACACCCCTACGAGCTTAATTGCTCGGATCTCAGATAAAAATTGTCTAAAATATATCTTCAATCCATATATTGATCTTTGGGCCAGTGAATCCCAAACCAGTTGGTTTTAGGGCACTAGGTGTTAAGACACCCCTACGGGCTTAATTGCTCGGATCTCAGATAAACAGTGTCCGATTTCCTTAAGCTTTCTTTTTAACCCTTGTAACGAGCTTTGGGCTAGTAATTCCCAGACAAGATGGTCTTAGGGTACTAAGTGTTAAAACACCCCTTCGGACTTAATTGCTCGGGTTAGAAAGGCTACGAAACGAACTTTATTCAAACTTCTCTTCTTTTTTTTTTTTTCTTTTTTTTTCTTTTTCAGTTTTGCAAAATAAGAAATCTCACTACTTTTAGGTGTTACCTCCAACAAATTAGATAACTGAATATTACAAAATTTTCACTTACCACCCATGGTCATATGTTACCATATTGTTGATAATATCAGTGTAGGCATTGCATTTTTGCATATCAGCCCAATGATGAGCCTCGAATGGAGGCACTACTTTTTAGTTGCGGAAGTTGCGGAAAGCGGTCGTCAGAAGGGAAGGGTCAAGAATTGACATTTTTTATTGGATTTGGTTCGGTTGTTCAAGCTTCAGGTTCTCTCGTTCGGTCTCAATTTTAAATTTATCCTCGGCCCGGTTCACAAACCACACCTCATTTCCTTCCCTCACCCACGTGGATCCACCTTACTTTCACAATAACCAAAACAAAAAGCAAAAACACCATACCCCATTTCCACTTTCCAAATAAAACCAAACCAAAATGCCACATTTTTCCGCCCCTCACCAAATAATAAACAACAAAGCACATACCACCCCTATACACTCCCACGTGAGCCATGCCACACCCACACCAATTATGCATCTCACCAAGCAAAAAGCCACATACAAAACAACAACAAAAACCAAAACCCATACCCTAACTCATGCAACCGTCCATACAATACCCATACTACCATAACTCAAGCCATGCCACTCACGCCCTATACACTACAAACGCCCATAACAGCCTGCAACAGATGCCATAACCCAGGACCACGCATAAAACCTCACCAACTTGCCTTCACCCGGGGAAGAGGAGGGACCTTTCATTGTCTTCAACCCTACATGCACTGCAGACAAGCACACTCACTTCACAACTTCACGCAGCCCTACGCCCTTCTACTCATAAACTCCACATAATTAATCATCAAAACCCAACCTTCATGCCCCTCCTATTGCCGTGAACCATCAACGCCACCTTTCACGCATCCATCTGCCCCTCACGCCAATTGCACTCACACACGCCACACTCATAATCTTCACGCCAAAGTCACAAACGTCCTCAGCATATCCCAAAGCCATTCAGCCTCACGCAGCCTCCACTAGCACAAAAACCAGCAAACGACCTTAAGTAGCCACGCACTTAATCAACACGTCCTAGCCTTCAACCCAAAATAACGTCACATGCTCCCCTACCAACTCTCTCGCCACTCGTAGCCAGTAGATACCTCTTTGCTTAACGCCACAGTCCACTTGACCACGTTGAAGCCACACCTAATCAACACGTCCTAGCCTTCAACTAAGAGCCCCCACGCAGCACCTCCATCCCTCTCCTCAATTGATCCAGCGCACAGTCACTCAAGAAACATGCCATTCAACACACTTGCCTTCAAAACAACCACATAGCCCTCCCACTTGCCACCTTCAGCAGCCATTTCATTGTTCAAAACAGCTACTGCTCTCGTGCCAAGACACCGTAAACAAACCGAACATTCTCTCTCAGCCGAACAGCCACCTAACACTAATGTTAAACCCTACGACCAGTGCACTGTCCTGTAGCCAAGAACTAAAAAACGCAGACAAAATGGTGATCAGCAAGCCCATGCCGTGAAACCAGCCTCAGACCATCACGCATCATTGCCCTTCACTCGCAGCACTCATGTCCCAAGCACTTAAACCCTAATGCACCAGCCCCTTCCCTCAAACAGCTCACGCAGCCGACAACACAAACTGCCAAGACCAGACCCCATGTACATGCAAAGAGACACAAACCTAGACTGCTCACACCTATCAACTCGGCAGAACAAATAAACAAAACCCCCGTCAGCCTACGAGCCACACACTACAACCCTAGCTAAGTACACGCATAAAACCCTAGACGTCCCTCTAGAACACACAGACATATGCCTCACTTGAACTGCCCTTTGACACCTTGCAGGCCGTGACTAAACAACAACAATTGTGTTAGACATTATGTCCCATAGCGTCACTGTTTGTAAATGATATTGTATTATTGTACAAAATTAACTATGTGATAATGAAATTGCCTTTTGCCGTTTTGTAATATTATTTACTTTGACTTATAAATGGCGAAAGTCCATATGATTAGTACCTGGACTGAGAATGATATGAGACAGTATCAGTCCCCAAAGGTTTAATCATTAAATATCCCTAGTCGTAGTATTATCGAGACTGGACATCGATAATGCGGAATAGACTAGTATTGCGCTTGTGCACGTTGTGAGGGCACAACGGCATAGTTCTCATATATTTAAGTATTGGATACTTATGCAAGTGCGATAGGAGGTTGTGTTTTACCGATGGTACGGAAAACAGCTTCGCTCTGGATAGACCCCGCGGAATCCCATTGGTAGTATGTCTACGTGTCTATGGGAGGCCGCATCAGGATAGGTGTATATGGTCTTAACCTGAGACTTACATCGCTAGTACTTGCGACAATCGGTGAACTTTGGTTTTGGTGGTTGGGGACCTTAACCGGTTCTGTGTACACCTCTTCTGGGTTTATCGAGAATCGTAGTGTACTGGATGTGATGTCAAGAATGAAGTATCGCTTCAGACATATGGAGGTGATGATCACGCAGGACACAGAACTAGCACTCTATAAAAGGTTGCAACCGTCGGGACAATATGACCAGGTCAGGATTGTCCGATTTAAAGAGACTAGTTGCTTGATGTCCGATATATGTTTCGTACGGGGCAGACACATCTCCAGCCCCAGGCCTAGCATGTGATCATCCGATACTGGATCGATGTACGCAATACTACGGTATACTACGCCTGATACAGATCTTATATTCCTATAAGAATATTTCTGGAGAATTGGGTAGGCATGGCGCTTTGCTAGAAGCCAACCTTGTCTTGTAAATCGGTAAAGACGTAGTACGAGGTACGTACGTGTTCGGATTATCCGACGACCGTATTTACTGCCAAAATATCTGGAGATCTCTTGGGTCGCTTCCTGAAGATTCATCTATGATATTTGATTCGGACTTAATTAATCTTGGATTAATTGCGGAGAAACTTTATCTTGGATAAAGTGCCTAATTTAGAGAGAGAACGATTAATTTGGAATTAATCGATAAAATTATTGTATTCGATATAATAATCGAAATTCGATTTCGACGCGAAATTAAAATTAGATTTTAATTCGGGCATACGAGTTAATTTAGAATTAATTCGTAAGCGACGTAAATAATAATTTTGCTAGGAGCGATTATTTATTTAAATCCGATTTAATTAACGTCGCGACGCTAGCTCGGTATTTCGGAAATATCGAACCCGAACGCGTGAGTGGACGTGGGCCCACTTTCATTGGGAAACGTGTGGGGCCCACTTGACACTTGTCATTATATGCATTATTTATTGATAAGGCATTGCATGGTGATAGTGTGCATTACACTCAAATGTTTTGCATGGAGTTTGAGTGTTTGACACTCTAAGCCATTGCATGGTTTGTGTCATAGATTTATTATTAATTTAATAAAATTATGGCATAAATATAAATTGATTTTTGGTAAAACAAAATCAATTACACAAAAACTCTTTCTCTCTCAAATTTCTTCACATTGCCGTGAACTCCATGGAAGGACAAAGGAAGATTTGATCTTCTATTCTCCATTTTTGCTAGCACAAGCAAGGGATCAAAAGAGGTGATAGGGAAACCATCAAAGAGCTTGGAATACAAAAGCTTGGAGCTTCAAGTCTTCTTCCTCTCTTGGCCGAATCTTCCAACACTTGGAGCTTCCACCATTTGATCATCTTCTTCATCACATAGCTTTGTAAGTATGATTCCGCCATGCTTCAAGTCTTTTATATATATTCATTTATAGTATTTCATGAATGCTTAATCTTTCCTTGGGACATATTATAGAAACCAACAAATTGACCACACACAAACCGGTCCAAAAATAATGAGCAAATCAACCGAAAAGCGGCAGAAATAACGAGTGAAACAGAGAAAACAGTGAACCTGTGAAAACATGGAAACATCGAACTAGTGAAAACAGCAAAACGATATCCCTTCCGGCACCGTGGAATGCACTCCCGGAAAGCAACTTAAAAGGTAAGACCTGGGGGCACCCTTTTATTTATTATCCTTTATTTTTAGTTATTTTATTGTTTTATTTCGCATGATTATTGTGAATTGGTGCATGATGTGATTTCTGGGTGAACGGAATATGTGTTATCTCTTGTGGTATATCAGATGGAAACCCGAACGTAAATTTCGTAGCCGAATCCGAATGGACGGTATTGCGGTTTGCACTCGGGATACAATGCCACGTATCACTTGAGAGACACACGTATTTTGTTTCATCCAAACCTTGTATTTGAGCATGATTAGGTTGCTAGTATGTTGTTTATTCCTTAAGCATGATTAGGTTGTTAGTATGATTATTTCCTTATGTATGTTATAGTTATTTACTTCTTCGCAATAGGAGTTTTATTTATGTTTGTTTAGGTTGTTATTTAGTTTCATGTTTGATAATGTAACATGTTCGTTGTGTGATATTGTATGTTTACCTTTATGAACGTGAATTAGATCTAGGTTAATCTCAGGCATGTATGTTGTGTAGACTTGGTTAAATTATTGCACAAATCCGTTCATTACAAGTGGCATAAGTAAGGGACCTTGCGAGGGGTGAGTGCGGCCTTAAATCATTTTCCCGGTTCACACCGGGTGGTGACTCTATTTTATTTCTCCCGTTTAGACCCCCGCGGGCTACTCCGTACTCCCAACCGGGCCGCGAGCCCGGAACAGCGTCGCCCAGTTTCTGTGTCCTACAGTCTGGCTACTCCACTGGGGATAGAGAATCGGCCCCGAAATAATGTCTTGTAATATTTGTGATTTGTGCTTTTAATTAACCATGTCTACTGTGGGTTTAAGGAGTTTAATCAAATGCATTATTAAATTTAGGTGATGGTTTGGTGTCTTCCTTCACTCACTACCATTCTATAAGGAAAAGCTGTGAAGGCACCTAGATAATCATTTACCCGTAGCTCATTGTGATAGACTAATTTGGAGGACTCGTTGTTTATTCCTGACACCAAGCGATAAGAGCCTAAGGGGCTTGGATACTTAAGAGAGCCTCGCTCCACCCTCCATCTGGGGAATCTACAATGGGAAATCCATTTGACAGTTAGTCACATACCATAACTTGTTGGCACGTACCGTAAGTTATAAAAAAAGGTGCGTTCACTTGGTCGCTCGAACCCTTGAGTGGGGAGTCCTAGTTGTGGGCAATCCTTCGTCAGCGAGAGCCTTTGTTTACATTCTTTTAAACCTGCATGCGAACCCTAATTGTATGAACAATAGAAATCATTTCTCTTATGCTTGTTTGGGACCATCGTTATTTGGATTCAATTGGACTTTTTGTCAAGAGATATGAACTGGTTGGGCCATTTAAACTGGAATGAGTTTGTGTCCTTTGACAATTAGGTCAAAAGTTTCTAAAATGCCGATGGGCCATTTTGTATTTAGGCCTCTTATCATTTGAAGTTGTTTAGTCATTTTATCACAAAAGTATAAACCTGTTGGGCCTTTTCAACTGGGACAAGTTTGCACCGCGCAATGATGTGATTGAATGCTTTAAAATGATGATAGGCCAACTTAGATATGTATTTTCTGCATCACACACATCTCACGCATTTCATGCATACACGCATCATGTTAACCCTTTTGTGTCTTAAAAGCCATCATAGATATCTGTTGGGTTAAGAAAAAGAAGTTAGAGTATTCCTTGGGAAGATTCAATACATCAGTCGGTTCATCGCCAAATTGGGAAACAAGACAATGAGACTACCAGATTTGGGAGAGAATGAGTTCACCGAGTCAATCGATGTAAGAAGATTGAAACTGCACTTTGCTGGAAGGAAAGAAGACTGAACAGTAACCAAATAAATTGATAGAAGGCCTAACCCAACGGGATAGGAAACAAACACATGCATGCATACACGTAACATACTTGCAATTCTTGTGTTCGTTCTATGTTTGCAGGTTTCAAACGGAAGAGAAAACCAGCAGGAGGAAACACTTGGCGCCAATGAGCACAATGGGGGTCTCACCCATCAAGAACATGGAGTATCTCCACACATGTATACATTACATACACACGTCTTTATTATGTTGTTTCATATTCACAGGTTTGGAAGAAGGAAGAAGAAAGCAATGAGGGTAAGCCAATCAGAAATCTTGAAAGCACTATATTGGATTCGGGTAGTAATCCTTGGGTCGAGGCCACATTGGTATCAGAATTGAGAAGGAAACTGAGGGTTGAGGCCCATTTAAGTTTGAGTTTCGGGTATGGATCCTGGGGGCGAAGCCCATATTGTCAGTAGCAGAAAGGAAGAATTCTTTGAGAAAAAAATGAAAAAAAAATGAAAAAATGAGTGAGAGAGAAGTCTTTGATAGATTAAACATATGTCCGGTGATGACATTGTATGCTATAGGGAGAAACCCTAGAAACGATAAGTGCGTGACGTGCTCTCGTCCGGTATTCTGAATGGATTGATCTCAGTTAGACTCATGAGCACTTGATTGCGGGATCCTAGCAGTAGGAGCCTGAGTGGATAGCGAGGTGACTAGTTTAAGAGATGATGGATCGGTGAATGACCGTTTGCCTGGGTGTCCACACTTGTTTACTGATGCTATGATATATGATATGGTTGGAAATAAAGAAAAAGTCTCTGAAATAAAAAAGAAAAAAAGAAAAAAAAATAGACCACATATAACCGATAAGCGTGAAGCTACCCATGGGCGAGTATTAGGACCACCATGAGGAGAAATGCTACCTTAAAGGGTAGGTGTGTCAGAAAAGAAAAAAAGAAAAGAAAAAAGAAAAAAAAAATGAAAAGAAAGAGACAAAAAAAAAGATGAAAACCATATCATGTTGAGTATGATGAAGTAATCACAGAATGTGATTAAGACATCCAGGTTGGTTAGACCCACTGGTTCGATTCTCTGAAACGAAATCACCAAGTTGGCTTACTAAAGGACTCAGCTGCGAAAGAGCCTTAGCACACACACACTAAGAGTCTAGTTCAAATCACCCATTCAGACAATCGAAATTGAGTGTATCAAGTATTTTGAAGGTTCTCTGGTTTTGACACAAAGCATTCATTGAGGACGAAAATATGTTTAGCTATTAAGATTGTCTTGAGGAGAGCAATATAGTATGTTGAAATAAATCATTTGCATCATTATCAGTCTTTGTTGAGTATGGCAATCTGGGGGCGAGGCCCACATCATCAGTAGCATCCTTGCCGGGTATGGCACTCTGTGAGTTGAGGCCCACATCACTATCAGTCTTTACCGGGTATGAACTCTTGGGGCGAGGCCCACGTCATTATCAGTCTTTGCCAGGTATGGCACTCTGCGGGTTGAGGCCCACATCACTATCATTCTTTTCCAGGTATGGCACTATGGGGGGGGCGAGGCCCACATCATCAGATCGGTTTTGCCAAGTACGGCACTCCGGGTATAGAGACACATCACCAGTTTTACCGGGTATGACACTCCGAGTATACAATATCAGTTTTGACGGGTATGGTAATCTGAGATGGAGCAGAGTCCGAGAATGGAACATGACTCGAGAATGGACCACTTCACAGTAACGGTTCGAGAATGGACCACATCGTAGTAACGATTAGGGAATGAACCACACCACATGATAACAACATGTTGAAATGAACCATCGCATCATCAGTATCAGTTTCGGGGATGAGTCCCAGGGCCGAGGCCCATATCAGTTTCAGCATCAGTTTTCAGAGATGAGTCACAGGGTCGAGGCCCACATCAGCTACATTATCAGTTTGGGGCGAGGCCCACATCAGTATCAGTTTGGGGCGAGGCCCATATCAGTATCAGTTTGGGGCGAGGCCCATATCAGTATCTGTCTGGGGGCGAGTGTTGGAGATTAATCAAGTCCACAAGATCACAAAAAACATGCATAAAAAACCACATATGAACACATCAAAGGAGGTGCGGAATATACTCACTTTGATTTTCGGTTTTGATGAAGAAGAACAAAGGTGCGTTTTTGGTGCTCCATCATGCTCGGTTTTGTCTCAAAAAACTGCAGGGGTTGCTCGGTTTTGATCATCTTTGTGCGTCCAAGATTCGGCCATGCAAGATCCATTGAAGCTCAAAGCTTCAAGCTTCCATGCTCACAAACTCACTTCCCTATCACCTTTGTATCACTCCTAGAGTGTGCTAGCACTAATCATCTTCATCTTGCTTCTCAAATGCCGGGAAAACCAGAACAAAAAGGATAAAGAATCGGGCTTGAGACCGTGAGAAGAGAAGAGAAGAAGAAGAGGGAAAAGAGAGGGAAAGGAAGAGGACCGTTGGGGAGAGAGAGAGACCGATGAGTCTAAGGGAAAAGAAAAAGGTAATTATATTATTCATTTATTTCCAAAAATAATAAAACAAAGATATATATTCCAAACCTTTGATATTCCATCACTTTTATTAAACTTTAAGTCATATCACATCACTTTTTATATCTCACTATTCACTTTAAAAAGTGACAACATTGTCATATCACATCACTCAAAGTGATACAATTGATTTGACATTGATGCGACTAGCGATTTGACGCTTGATGTGACTTGCGTGCCGCGTTCGAATTCGAAATGCGAACGCGCTCGCAATCACTCTCGGGCTCGGGTTCGCTAATTCCAAATTAACGAATTTTCCGTCGCGTCGTAATTAAATGATTACGCCTAGCGAATTCACTATTCACGTCGCTAACGAATTAATTCTAAATTAATTCGTTCGCCCGAATTAAAATCTAATTTTAATTCCGCGTCGAAATCCAATTTCGATTAATATATCGAATATATTAATTTATCGATTAATTCCAAATTAATCGTTCTCTCTCTTTAACGATATTTTATCCCAGATAAAAATATCTCCGCAATTAATCCCAGATTAATTTTCTCTCTCATCGAATTAATCCCAGATTAATTCTATCTCTCTCTTCTAATTAATCCCAGATTAATCAAAGTGCGAGTAATACGTCATCGGTGAATCTTCGGGAACCGACCCATGAGATCTCCGGATATGTTGGCAGTAAATACGATCGTCGGACTGTCCGAACACGTAAGTACCTCGTACTACGTTTATATCGATTTACAAGACAAGGTTGGTTCTAGCAAAGCGCCATGCCTACCCAATTCTCCAGAAATATTCTTACAGGAATATATAGATCTGTATCAAGCGTAGTATACCGTAGTATTGTGTATATCGGCCCAGTATCGGATAATCACGTGCTAGGGCTGGGGCTGGATAAGTGTCTGCCCCGTCCGAAACACATATCGGATGTCTGGTAACATAGTCTCTATAATCGGATATACATGACCTGGTCACAATATCCCGATTGGTTGCGCAACACTCAAAGCACTAGTACCATATCCTGCGTGACATCTACTCCAATATGACTGAAGTGACACTTCCGTCTCGACATCACACCCAATACACTACGACTCCCTGATAAACCCAGAAGCGGTGTACCCAGAACCGGTTAAAGCCCTGTACCACCAAGACCAGAGTTTACCGATTATCGCAAGTATTAGCGATGCAAGTCTCAGGTTAAGACTATACACACCTACCTCGATTCGGCCTCCCATAGACACATAGTCATAATACCAATGGGATTCCGAGGGGTCTATCCAGAGCGAAGCTGTTTCCCGTACCATCGGTGAAACACGACCTCCTATTGCACTTGCATAAGTATCCAATACTTATATATATGAGAACTATGCCGTTGTGCCCTCACAACGCGCACAAGTGCAATACTAGCCTATTCCGCATTATCGATGTCCAGTCTCGATAATACTTCGGCTAGGGATATTTAATGATTAATCCTTCGGGGATTGATACTGTCTCATATCATCTCAATCCAGGAACTAATCATATGGACCTCTCTTCATTTATATATCTATGGTGATCTAATCACAAATGATGAGAGTGCAATTTCCTTGTCACATAGTTAATTTGTACAACAACACCATGATCTGTACAAATAGTGACGCTATGGGTCATATTATCCAACAATCTCCCACTTGGCACATAGCCAGTCACTCGAGTGTCTAACACCCGAACTATGTACAATTCGCTCAAATTGCTGAGGAAAGGTTTTCGTCAGCGGATTTGCTTAATTATCGTCTGACGCGATTTACACGATCATCACATCGCCACGATGTATGATCCGAACGAATCAGATGATATAGAAGTATATATCTGGATCGTCGATGAGACCTTTAATTCCTTAGCCTGTGCTGACGCCTAGCTCAGCAGCTAACAGAACTATATCTAATCTAATTAGATTTATTATCGATCCAAATGGCTTCTATTGCTGCCTTAGCTGCAGCAATAATCCGTATTTGTTGTTAATTCGACAACAGTTATCTTGCTCGGAAGATTTCCAGCTCACTGTCCCAGTGTTCAAACTTTATAGTACCGTAATATTTACCGGTTTGGAAACTTGCAACAGTGATCCCAGTCACTTCAAGTTCTCCATCTCCATAATTTAAGACAACATCTTTAGTTCTCTCAGATACTAACTGATGTTCTTAATCTTCAATCCAGTGACTATCACTTGGATTGACCCGATTGTGACTCCATATGCTCAAAGCGTATGAGACACCAATACAAGTACATTTTAAATGTACAATTTCTCAGAGAGTGTTACCAACTCCAAATCTAGCCCAGTAGATCTTTATTCCTTGAATAAAGGTTGTTACTCCCCAGAATTCTACGGAGAATTTCTTATGAAAGCCAAGCTTTCACCGATCGTTTTATGGGAATTTCATTGTCAGTGCCCTCTCCCACTAACCTCCTTATATACACAAGAATTATTTCGTTTTGAGTCAAATCATAAACTATTTTGATTATTTCAAAACGTCAGTTCCAAGAACCTTATGCTTGCTTCAATCCAAACATATTGACATACATGGAATCCATTTCGGATTCATGACACTTTGTCATAATAGGGAGTCGATACCTCGTATCACTTCCTTTGTTCTTGTGTATTCGAAGATTAATGGTATAGTTTCATCCTTGATGAACTATATATGTTCCATTAAGATTCAGTGCCTAGAACAGTATTACTTCGATTTTCATCGAGTTATACTGTCCTCCCACTTGCCACTGCATATCGGTATTCCTCTTAGGAAAACCGCATGGAGAGCAACAATCTAATTGTTCTCTAGTGAGATGTATAAGTACTATACTTATGGTTTCCCATAGGATAACCTATATTGGCACTTATCCAATTTGGGTCCTTAGTTTAGTATCATCCAAACGTTATGCCTAGCATACCCAAATTGTCAGGAATGAGAAACCTCGTTTCTTTCCTGTTCATATCCTATACGATATCTGTCAAACAGATTTATATGGAACCTTATTCTAAATAAGTTTTGCACTGTTAGTACATCTTCTATAGAAGGAAATGGTAGCTCAAAGCGACTCGTGATTAATCTTATTATGTCTAACAAAATTCGGTTAATCCTGTTCGGACACATCGTCTAAACTGACGTGTCTCGGGAGGAGTCCTCATATGAAAGAATACTATACTCTTTCAAGTATACGAGAAAACTTACTGCTAAAGTATTTTCCATTACGGTCTTACCGTGGCGGAATAATGCTATAGCCGATCTGTTTATTAATTTCGTGTCGAAACTTCAAAGTTTCTGATTTGTGTTCTTCAAAAGGAACACATAACCATAACGTGATGCCACATCCGTTAAGGTCACGAAATATTCATGTTCACATCTAGCCTAGCTAGATATGGGCCCACTTACTTCACCATGAATAGGGCTAACAGATCGGTGGCATTTACACTATTACCAAGTAAATAGTATTTTAGGTACTTTACCTAATAAAACTAGATTCGCAGACCTTATTTGAATAGTCAAATCAGTCCTAGTATCCACTCTTCAAAAGTGTGGATATACGAGTCTCGTTAAATTGTGTCCTAGACAACAATGCCACGAAATAAGTCTCTATTGATCAAATCAATTTAAGCTATTTTTATTGTCAATTTATGTGTTTGAGATTTTAATTATATATTCAAAATATAAATTCTGTTATTCACATCTAATGTGTTTATCTCAGTATCATCTTTATATAATAAAACACTCAATGTTCTATAATATAAAGGTTTTATCCGCAACGGATTAAACACTGATAAAGAGATAATGTCTCTAGTCAAACTAGTTACATTATAACAGTTCCTAATTCAAGTATATACCCGAAGGGTAGTTCCTAAACTTAGGTATCTACGGTCGAAACAGCGACTTTCGTCCCGTTTCCGATTCGCAGAGGAATCTCAGTTTGAAGTCAGTATCCTGCTCAAAGCAGATTCTGAATATCAACACATATATTTTATGTACCACACTAAGTATTTAAAATCTAATTTCAATACTAGCTGTGAACATAACTAAGACAAACATTTTTAAAGTTAGAGCATCGCCCTTTCTTTAATTCCTTCGTGTCTTCCATATCCAAATGGTAGTCACTTTGGGATATGTCAATTATCCTTTTCAATATTTTAGGAAACTTAGGCCAAGCCTTGGGTTTTAGAATATTGAAGGAATGTGCACCTCGTGCTACATGCCCAATTGCAAACTTTGACTTTACATGAATAGCCAATAATTCTCCAAGAATTATAAATTGCAATTTTAATACTTCTTAAATCCAAATTAGATTTATGACAAGTTATATTAAAGCATTAAAGTCATCATCACAAAAAATCTTCCAAAGATTTTATGCTCTACTTATCTTGCTTAATTTTGGGCTTAAGGTATAATAAGTTATTTTATCAAATAAAGTAACCTATTATTTATTCCCAATATGAAAATTAAATCATTTAAAATATTTTAATCCTAGATTATATTTTAAATATCCAACTTTTCAATTTTATCTTGATTACAATAGTCCAACTATTTAATCAACGATTAGTGGTACTTTATATATTATAATGATTATAATAGTCCAACTATATATCAATATAATCCAAATTAATTAACCTCAATTACATTGATTACTATAATCCAATTATAAAATCAACTGTAAACTGAAATTAATTAATTCAAATATATTGATTAATATAATCCAATTATATATAATCAAGTATAATACAGTCCAACTGTTTATTAAAAACAACAATTTAAATATTAGTCTCCAACTAACATTTAATCTAATGACGAAATAAAATAAAATGAGCGTGTTTAGCGAGTATTCGAACGAATGTTGCAAATTCAATACTTGCCTCCCACTATTTTTCGTCGAGCCTCTAACCCTCTGTCGAGTACTCGGGAAACGTGTTTCCTAGTGGGCTAGGATCCCGTTAAATATCACACAATCTTGACTTTGGCCAACAAATTGTATGATAATTAACTAGGTAGATCTCGAAGATCAATTAGATCTAATCCAACTCCTAGATCCAGTAGGTGGACATCCAAGTCCTAAACATATATCTTATATATGCCTATACATCGAATGTATACCCTAACCTATTTCCTCTGAATCAACTAGGCCTTGGCTTTGGCACAACAAACCTAATGATTCCAGTCAAGCGCGGACCCATTGACATGGAAGCTTCGTAATCAATGTCAATGGACAAGAAGTGGTCTTGACTTTGGCCAACAAACCACAACTTGGACACGACACCGATATGGAACAAAGCCTCGTGATTAAAACACATCTTTGATGGACAAGGGCTTGACTTTGGCCAACAACCCCTGCCAATCTCGGATCTTGAGTAAGAATCACTCAATGGAAGGAAAAACGCATGATATTTAACGAGGGTTTTTCGCGTGCAAATTGGCTACCAATTTAATTATCTTTGTTAAGGTCTCATCATCATACCCCTTAAGCATGCATTTAAACACATAATAAAGCGAGTATGAAATAAAATAATAATGATATGCGGATGGATATTTTACATTGATCCTAGATCAAATCTCTCACTTTCTCTCTCCCGCTAGCACTTGTATTACTTCTACCCGTTACACTACACTTCTAAAGAAACCTCTTTACATGGAGGGGAATAGGTGAGAAGAGAATACAAAGAAATAGGAGATAAGGCTGGACACGCAGGTCCAATTTAATAAATCAAATTTATTACAATTTCCAAAATCGCCCAACCCGACTAATATCCATCCGATATACATTATTCAAACATCACAACCATGTGTTCATACAAGCATGTTATCAATCAATCAATCAAATTAATTAATCTTGAATATTAGTGATCATCCAATGTTCAAACAAAGATTTGATTTTTTGTTTCGAGTCAAACTCGTTTTGCAAACACGTACTCAAAGTACAATTTCTACGAATTAAATTAAATTACATAATTAAATCCAATTTAATACGTATTTAATTCTAATTCATTATTTAATTCCAAATTAAATATTACACTTTTATTAACGAACCTTTACGACTTAAATTCCAAATTTAATCGCAACGGTCTCAAGCCCGACTAACATCTAATGTTTTATTTAATTAAAGTCCAATGGGCTTTTAATTAATTTCTATAGGCGTGGACTTTTGGTCAACTCGGGTCAAACCGAACAACCAAAATCCAATCCGGGAGTTACCCCCTAAGCCTTTAAATTAATTTTGGCCCATTAGCCCAATTAAATAATTAAGGTTCATTAAGTCATAATTGGACCTTTTGGATTCGGTTTTGGGCCTAATTGGATCCAACCAATTTTGCCTAAACCCAACTTTGTTACAACAAAGCCCAAAAGCCCAATTACAACCCTAACAAGCCCAATTTCCAAAATTAAGCCCAAATTATTAACTTATAAAATTCCAAATTTCACAATTAATTAACCTAAGTGTAATACACAATCAATTACCCAATTAACCATTTCTAAAATATCAATTAGCCTAATTAATCATGCAATTTAACAACCAAATAGTGTCCAACACAATTCAATCAAAATCAACCCAATTAACATGCTTTCAAGTCTCGGCAATTAGGGGTTTTTCAATTCGATTCGGTTTCAATCCAATTGAATCCACAATCATAATTTACCAAATCAATTCAACTCATCCAATGAATCAACACACAAAATCACAATGAATTTCATGTCTTTAAAATCGGCCAAGCCACTTTAAAAGGGAAAAATGTTCCAAATCAAAATTCAATCCAATTGAACTTCAAAAAACAACATAACCAATTGTTTTAAATCATCCAATGATCAAACAAAACAAAATTACCAAGACATTAGGGTTATTCCAATTTTCGGCCAAGCCTCCAATTTGGGGAAAATGAATCCAATCCAATTTCATGAAATTGACCACACACAATCTCAATTAAACATGTTCTAAGCATACTTGAAAATCCAATTCAATTAAAACATGCTTTAAACACATTTTACCCAATTAAAGTTTCATATCCAACCTAAGAATTGGGGAAAATTGATCTAATCCAATTTTCTTGAAATTGATCATGCACAACTTCAATTCAACCTCATTCAAGCATATTATATCAAACAATTCAACCAAATCATGCCTAAATCGAGTTTACCCAAATTAAAGTTTTGACAAAAATTTGCAAATTGGGGAAAATCAATCCAATGATTTTTTTGTCAAATTGATTACATATATCTCAAATTAGATCATATATAAGCATTCTAACACAATCAATTTGTCAGAATCAAGCCAAAATCAAAAAGCCCCAAATTCACTCAAGAACCCTAATTCGGTTTTCATGCATCCAAAGCTCAAGATACCATTGTTGGAGATTAATCAAGTCCACAAGATCACAAAACATGCATAAAAAACCACATATGAACACATCAAAGGAGGTGCGGAATATACTCACTTTGATTTTCGGTTTTGATGAAAGAAGAACAAAGGTGCGTTTTTGGTGCTCCATCATGCTCGGTTTTGTCTCCAAAAACTGCAGGGGTTGCTCGGTTTTGATCATCTTTGTGCGTCCAAGATTCGGCCATGCAAGATCCATTGAAGCTCAAAGCTTCAAGCTTCCATGCTCACAAACTCACTTCCCTATCACCTATGTATCACTCCTAGAGTGTGCTAGCACTAATCATCTTCATCTTGCTTCTCAAATGCTCGGTCAAACCAGAACAAAAATGATAAAGAATCGGTCTTGAGACCGTGAGAAGAGAAGAGAAGAAGAAGAGGGAAAAGAGAGGGAAAAGGAAGAGACCGTGTGGAGAGAGAGAAGACCGATTGATGTCTTAAGTGAAAAGAAAAAGGTAATTTATATTTATTCATTTATTTTCCAAAAATAAATAAAACAAATATATATATTCCAAACCTTTTATATTCCATCACTTTTACTTATAACTTTAAGTCATATCACATCACTTTTCATATCACATCTATTCACTTTAAAAAAGTGACAACATGTCATATCACATCACTCAAAGTGATAAGTAATTTGACAATTGATGCGACTAGCGATTTGACGCTTGATGTGACTTGCGTGCCGCGTTCGAATTCGAAATGCGAACGCGCTCGCAATCACTCTCGGGCTCGGGTTCGCTAATTCCAAATTAACGAATTTTCCGTCGCGTCGTAATTAAATGATTACGCCTAGCGAATTCACTATTCACGTCGCTAACGAATTAATTCTAAATTAATTCGTTCGCCCGAATTAAAATCTAATTTTAATTCCGCGTCGAAATCCAATTTCGATTAATATATCGAATATATTAATTTATCGATTAATTCCAAATTAATCGTTCTCTCTCTTTAACGATATTTATCCCAGATAAAATATCTCCGCAATTAATCCCAGATTAATTTTCTCTCTCATCGAATTAATCCCAGATTAATTCTATCTCTCTCTTCTAATTAATCCCAGATTAATCAAAGTGCGCGAGTAATACGTCATCGGTGAATCTTCGGGAACCGACCCATGAGATCTCCGGATATGTTGGCCGTAAATACGATCGTCGATCTGCTCCCGAACACGTAAGTACCTCGTACTACGTTTATATCGATTTACAAGACAAGGTTGGCTTCTAGCAAAGCGCCATGCCTACCCAATTCTCCAGAAATATTCTTACAGAAATATATAGATCTGTATCAAGCGTAGTATTATACCGTAGTATTGTGTATATCGGCCCAGTATCGGATAATCACGTGCTAGGGCTGGGGCTGGATAAGTGTCTGCCCCGTCCGAAACACATATCGGATGTCTGGTAACATAGTCTCTATAATCGGATATACATGACCTGGTCACAATATCCCGATTGGTTGCGCAACACTTAAGAGCACTAGTACCATATCCTGCGTGACATCTACTCCAATATGACTGAAGTGACACTTCCGTCTCGACATCACACCCAATACACTACGACTCCCTGATAAACCCAGAAGCGGTGTACCCAGAACCGGTTTAAAGCCCTGTACCACCAAGACCAGAGTTTACCGATTATCGCAAGTATTAGCGATGCAAGTCTCAGGTTAAGACTATACACACCTACCTCGATTCGGCCTCCCATAGACACATAGTCATAATCCAATGGGATTCCGAGGGGTCTATCCAGAGCGAAGCTGTTTCCCGTACCATCGGTGAAACACGACCTCCTATTGCACTTGCATAAATATCCAATACTTATATATATGAGAACTATGCCGTTGTGCCCTCACAACGCGCACAAGTGCAATACTAGCCTATTCCGCATTATCGATGTCCAGTCTCGATAATACTTCGGCTAGGGATATTTAATGATTAATCCTTCGGGGATTGATACTGTCTCATATCATCTCAATCCAGGAACTATCATATGGACCTCTCTTCATTATATATCTATGGTGATCTAATCACAAATGATGAGAGTGCAATTTCCTTGTCACATAGTTAATTTGTACAACAACACCATGATCTGTACAAATAGTGACGCTATGGGTCATATTACCAACAGCGAGGCCCATATATCAGTCTGGGGGCGAGGCCCATATCAGTATCAGTTTGGGGCGAGGCCTACATCAGTGTCAATCTGCGGGCGAGGCCCATATCAGTATCATTCTGGGTGCGAGGCCCATATCAGTATCAGTTTGGGCGAGGCTCATATCAGTATCAGTTTGGGGTGAGGACCATATCAGTATCAGTTTGGGGCGAGGCCCATATCAGTATTAGTTTGGGCGAGGCTCATATCAGTATTAGTCTGGGGGCGAGGCCCACTTCAGTTCAGATCATTATCTGTCGGGTAAGGGATTTTGGGAGCGAGGCCCACATCAGTTCATATCAGTATCTCCCGGGTAAAGAATTCTAGGGGTGAGGCCCACATCAGTTCAGATTAGTATCTGCCCGGTACGACACTCCGGGTATGGAGATATCATATCAGTTCAGCTAGGTACGACTCTCCGGGTATGAGATATCAGATCAGTTCAGTCAGGTACGACTCTCCGGGTATGGAGATATCAGATCAGTTCAGCCACGTACGGCACTCCGGGTATGGAGATATCAGATCAGTTCAGCCAGGTACGGCACGCCGGGTATGGAGATATCAGATCAGTTCAGCCAGGTACGTCACTCTAGATATGGAGTTATCAGATCAGTTCAGCCAGGTACGGCACTCCGGGTATGGAGATATTAGATCATTTCAGCCATGTTAGGCAGGGTATGGAGATATCAGATCAGTTCAGCCAAGTATGGCACTCCGGGTATGGAGATATCAAATCAGTTCAGCCAGGTACGGCACTTCGGGTATGGAGACATTTCAGCGAGACCTTGGGTATGAGGTTTAGCGCGCCAGGTACGGCACAATCAGATCAATTTTATGGCACTCTAGGTACAGAGGCGTCACTGCGACACCCTAGGTACGGGGTTAGCATTCAGACATCTGTGGCTCTCTAGGTACGGAGGCGTCACTGCGACACGCTAGGTACGGGGTTAGCAGTCAGACATCTGTGGCTCTCTAGGTACGGAGACGTCACTGCGACACCCTAGGTACGGGGTTAGCATCATCACTACAGCACTCTAGGTATGGAGACGCAACCGCGACGCCCTAGGTAGGGGCTTAGCAACGTCAACTCAACACAACAGGCAAACCATGTGGCAGCTGGCGAGCCAGGTAAGTAAAGATGCATTGCACGTACTTTGATAGGATTGTCATTGGCACACACTGAACGAATCCCATCAAATTGGGGGCGACTGTAGGCATTGCATTTTTGCATATCAGCCCAATGATGAGCCTCGAATAGAGGTATTACTTTTTAGTTGAGGAAGTTGCAGAAAGCGGTCGTCGGAAGGGAAGGGTCAAGAATTGACATTTTTATTAGATTTGGTTCGCTTGTTCAAGCTTTGGGTTCGCTCGTTCGGTCTCAAATTTGAATTTATCCTCGGCCCGGTCCACAAAAATACCCACACCTCATGCCCAAATTACCATACAAACAAACACTTATCCTCCATTCCAAACCCCACGTGAAAGCCACCCATTTTCCATAACAATTCCATGCCAAAAGAAATACCCCACACTCCACTAACTTTCTCCCATGCAACCACCCAAACAAAACATCTCACCCAAATACTAGAAAACAAACACAAACCCATGCAACCACTACCCATAACTCAAGCCATGACCAAACGCCCATAATGCCACCTTTTCCCAAATAATAAACAAAAGACACACACTAAGCAACAGAACCACAAGGAACCCATGCACTGCACTTAGGAAGCCATACATGTTGGACAAAATGACCCATAGCGTCACTATTTGCACAGATCATTGTGTTGTTGTAGAAAATTAACTATGTGACAAAGAAATTACACTCTCATCATTTGTGATTAGATCACCATAGATATATAAATGAAGAGAGGTCCCTATGATTAGTTCCTGGACTGAGAATGATATGAGACAGTATGAGTCCCCGAAGGATTAATCATTAAATATCCCTAGCCGGAATATTATCGAGACTGGACATCGATAATGCGGAATAGGCTAGTATTGCACTTGTGTACGTTGTGAGGGCACAACGGCATAGTTCTCATATATATAAGTATTGGATACTTATGCAAGTGCGATAGAAGGTCGTGTTTCACCGATGGTACGGGAAACAGCTTCGCTCTGGATAAACCCCTCGGAATCCCATTGGTATTATGACTATGTGTCTATGGGAGGCCGAAATCAAGGTAGGTGTGTATAGTCTAAACCTGAGACTTGCATCGCTAATACTTGCGATAATCGATAGACTTTGGTCTTGGTGGTACAGGGCTTTAACCGGTTCTGCGTACACCACTTCTGGGTTTATCAGAGAGTCGTAGTGTATTGGGTGTGATGTCAAGACGGAAGTATCACTTCAGTCATAGTGGAGATGATGTCACGCAGGATACGGTATTAATGCTCTTAAGTGTTGCGCAACCATCGGGATATTATGACTAGGTCATGCATATCCGATTATAGAGACTAGTTACCAGACATCTGACATGTGCTTCGGACGGGGCAGACACTTATCCAGCCCCAGCCCTAGCACGTGACTATCTGATACTGGGCCGATATACACAATACTACGGTATACTACGCTTGATACAGATCTATATATTCCTGTAAGAATATTTCTGGAGAATTGGGTAGGCATGGCGCTTTGCTAGAAGCCAACCTTGTCTTGTAAATCGGTATAAACGTAGTACGAGGTACTTACGTGTTCGGATAGTCCGACGACCGTATTTACTGCCAACATATCCGGAGATCTCATGGGTCGCTTCCTGAAGATTCACCGATGACGTATGACTCGCACTTTAATTAATCTGGGATTAATTCGATGAGAGAGAAAATTAATCTGGGATTAATTACGGAGATATTTTATCTCGGATAAAATATCGTTAAAGAGAGAGAACGATTAATTTGGAATTAATCGATAAAATTAATATATTCTATATATTAATCGAAATTAGATTTCGACGCGGAATTAAAATTAGATTTTAATTCGGGCGAACGAATTAATTTAGAATTAATTCGTTAGCGACGTGAATAGTGATTTCGCTAGGCGTAATCATTTAATTACGACGCGATGGAAAATTCGTTAATTTGGAATTAACGAACCCGAGCCCGAAAGTGATTGCGAGTGCATTCGCATTTCGAATTCGAGTGCGGCACGCAAGTCACATCAAGCGTCAAATCGCTAGTCGCATCAATCGTCAAGTCACTTGTCACTTTGAGTGATGTGACATGACATGTTGTCACTTTATTAAAGTAGATGAATTTGATGTGAATAGTTGATTTGAGTTGGTGAAAAGCTTTTAAAAGCTTGAAATGAAATATAAGATTCTTTATTTCTTGCTTTTTGACTTTTGTATTAAAAGTAATATATGTTTTATTTATTATTTACTTGGTAAATATATGAAACAAAAAATGAAAAAGCTTTTCTATCTCTCTTGGAACATATACGGTTTTAGGCTTTTGGAGCCAAAACCCTTCATCTCTCTCTCACGGTCTCCATGACCGTTTCCTTCATCTTTTCTTCTGGTTTGACCGAGCAAATGAGAAGCAAGGAAGAAGATGTGGTGCTAGCACACACCTTGGGTTATACATAGGTGATAGGGAAACGAATTTATGAGCTTGGATTAATTTTTGGAGCTTGAAGCTTTGAGCTTCAATGGAGTCTTTCATGGCCGATTTTTGGAGTTCAAAACAGCCCCCACCGTGCAGTTCACTGCCATTTACAGCAAGTTGAGGAGGATGACCTCCATGATTACAGACTTTCGGCAGTTGAGGGAGACTGTCATGGACATTGAAGACGAAGAGGCGGAAAACAGAAAATTCTATGGTCTGAACAGGAGGCCCATTGGGGGAACATCGGGAGCAAAGCCCGTTTCTGCTGAGATTGCCGCTATCCGAAACCGGCAGTTTTCCAACTTGGGAAGGCCTCTGTCCAAGGTGCTAGAGAAATTGAAGAGGCAAGGGCTCTTAAAACCCTTGGAAGCCAAACCATAACCCAATCCCCTACCATCACATTATAACCTAAGCCTTTACTGTCACTTTCACCAATAAAAGGGCCATGACACCGACAACTGCGCCCGACTTCACCATGAAATCCAAGACCTGATAGACTCCAAGAAAATACCTAACCCAAAAACAGAACAGCCTGACACACACAGAAACCCCTTACCCAACTATCGTGCCGTACCACCACCAGCCTATATGATCAATTCTGGCCTCCCAGAAGACCTTGTCCCGAAATCCTTTCACACTCAAGCCTTTTGCCTGGGAATCTGGGATAGTACTAGTGAAGATGAGTTTGAGCAGGGGAAAAGATTTTGGCTTGATTTCTCTAGCAGTGGTGAGGAAGAAGTAAGGGGAATGACGCGCAGTGGTCGTTTCTACAATGATATGGCGGAAAAGGGTAAGGAAGTTTTGACATATGGTAGAGAAGTGGTTGAGACTGCAGAAAATACTGAGGGGGATATAGTGCTGAGGCAATTGAAGAAGACTAGAGCACAAGTGAGTATCTGGGAACTGTTATGTGCATCTCGGGAGCATAGGCAGGCTATGGTTGAGGCCTTGAGCAAGATTTTGGTACCGGAAGATGCCAACCCTGCAATGTTTGTTGGGTCGGTTCAGAAAGAAGCTTTGCGGATATCTTTTTCTGAGGATGAACTCCCGACGGAGGGGAGAAATCATAACATGCCTCTATTTATCAGGGCCGAGATGAGGGGCAAGAGAACTTCATGTGTAATGGTGGATGACGGTTTATCCATCAATGTGTGCCCGCTGAAAATTCTGATGAGATTGGGCATGAAAGCAACAAACTTGGACCCTTCCAGTATGACTATTAAGGCTTATGATGACAGTAAAAGGGGAGTTGAGGGTACCTTTGTGGCTATGGTCAAGGTAGGACCGATTGAAGATGAGGTTGAGTTCACAGTACTGGACATCCCGGCTACTTTCGCCATATTGTTGGGAAGACCTTGGTTTCACAAACTTGGGGGCGTGCCTTCCACTTTGCATCAGATGATCAAGTTCCCGTATGAGGGAGAAGTTGTTACCATCCGGGCTGAGTTCGATAATGTCGTGGCTGCCTTGGAGATACAACCTTTCACGAGGTTTCAGGTGTCAACTACTTTTGAGGAGTGGGTGGATCCTAGGGTGGCTATGATTATGGAGAAAATGAAGTTTGAGCCGGGTAAAGGTTCAAAATTACCAGATTTCAGAGGACAGACTACTCGGAAGGGTTTGGGGTACAAGTCTGATGAAGAAAAGCCAAAGGTCAATAAAAAGGGCCTGAAACTGATGGAATGTTTTGTGAAAGCTTCAGGATATCAAGGGGAGCCTGAACCTGTGGAAGTTAATGGAATTGTGGTACCTGGGTTTGAGATCTTCCAGGATATGTTGGGTAAGAAGCTGATAGTTGAAGAAATTGTGGAGAAAGAAGAAGAGAATTGGGAGGAAGAACTGATGAAGTTGGAGAGCCTGACTCTGGGAGAGGACGAAAAGCCTGAGGAAGATCTGATTGCAGAGGAAGAAGTGTCTATAGATGATGAAGACATTTACCTTCCTGATTTCTTTGAATGTACTTCCGCATTGTCTAATAATAAAGACATCTCTTTTGCTTACTTGCCTGAGTCATTTCCATTTACACTACACGAATCAAGCATATTTGACATCAGTTCAGCCAGAACTATTGCATTTAACTTGGGTACACTTGAGAACCCCAAGGAAATTATGATTGCAAGTGAAGTAACCTCCGAAGAGAGGGAGAAACTAGAAGAAGTGTTGGTCAGATATGCCAAAGTGTTTGCTTGGTCCTATGAGGACATGCCTGGGGTAGACAGAAACATTGCCCAGCACACAATACCAACTTATCCAAATATGAGGCCAGTAAAACAGAAACTCCGACGGATGAGACCAGAATGGGCTGAGAAAGTAAGAGAGGAAGTTAAAAAACAGATAGATGTGGGGTTCCTGGAAGTAGTAAAGTATCCTGAATGGTTGGCTAACATAGTATCGGTATCGAAGAAAGATGGGAAGGTTAGAATGTGTGTAGACTACAGAGATCTCAACAAAGCTTGTCCGAAAGATGATTTTCCTTTGCCGCATATAGATGTTCTGGTTGAGAGCGCGGCTTTATCCGCTATGTATTCATTTGCAGATGGGTTTTCAGGTTACAATCAGGTTCTCATGGCTGAGGAAGATAAACACAAGACATCATTTGTTACCGAGTGGGGTACTTATTGTTACAAAGTAATGCCATTTGGGCTTAAGAATGCGGGAGCTACTTATCAGCGGATGGCCACTAAACTTTACCATGTCTTGATGCACAAAGAGATTGAGGTGTATGTAGATGACATGATGGTGAAATCAGAGACAAGGGTTGGGCATATTGAAGCACTGGAAAGGTTTCTTCAGAGAGTTGACAGATACATCCTGCGGCTAAACCCTAAGAAATGTGTATTTGGGGTGACATCAGGGAAATTGCTTGGTCATACAGTGGGAATGGGCGGAATAGAGGTAGACTCCGAAAAGATCAAGGCAATCACATAAATGCCTGCACCGAAGACAGAAAAAGAAGTCAGAGCATTCTTGTGAAAAATTCAGTACATCAGTCGGTTCATCGTCAAGTTAACGTCAGTATGTGAACCTATCTTCAAACTGTTGAGAAAAGATCAGCCAGTGAGATGAAATGAACAGTGTCAGACAGCCTTCGACAAAATCAGAGAGTACTTGGTAAAGCCGCCTATATTGAAACCTCCGAGACCGGGCAGACCGTTGGTATTGTATTTCGCTATAGAATCAGAAGCACTGGGGGCAATGATGGTACAGGCAGATGAGACAGGGGTAGAACATGCCGTTTACTATCTGAGTAAGAAGATGCTCTTGTATGAGGCTCGATATCAGGAGGTTGAGAAGATCTATCTTGCAGTGGTATGGGCTTCCAGAAAGTTGCGGCATTATTTCCAGTCTTACAAGATCCAGGTAGTGGCAAAGGAAAATCCTCTGAAATATCTTCATTCGGTGCCTTCACTAGTGGGAAAATTGGACAGATGATTGGTATTGCTGACAGAGTTTGACATTGAGTATCTCACCTCCAAAGTGATCAAAGGGCGAGCAGTAGCAGAGTTTCTGGCATTGCAACCTGTTGAGGGGGATCAGTATAAGTTTGAATTTCCAGATGAAGAGATCCAAGCAATAATAGTTCAGAGATGGAAGATGTACTTTGACGGAGCAGTGAATTACAAGGGAGCCAGAATCGGGATCGTGATAGTAACCCCCGAGGGAGAGACTTTGCCTTTGGCCAAGAGGTTGACATTCAGAGTAACTAATAACATGGCCGAGTATGAAGCATGTGCTTTTGGTTTGACAGCATTGATAGCCTTGAAGGCCGGGAGTGTGGAAGTCTACGAAGATTCTATGTTGGTAGTCCAGCAGATGCGAGGAGAATGGGAATTGAAAGAAGAACAGTTGAAACCTTACCTTTTTTACCTCAGAAATTGGCACAGGTTATCCCCGAGTGTAAGTTTCAGCACTTACCGAGAGAAGAGAATCAGATGGCAGATGCATTGGCTACACTTGCAGCAACTTGGGAAAATCTAGAAAAGTTAGTGATGAGACCGTTGATACTGACAACAGCAAGCAAACCTGTTTATGAGATAGAAAGAATTCTGGAAGTTGAGGTCGACGACGGTAAACCTTGGTATTATGACATTCAGAGGTATCTGGAACATGGTGAACTCCCGGAAGGGGCAGGCAGAAAAGTCAGAATAGCCATCCAGAAGTTAGCTTCCCAGTATGTGACTTTGAAAGGGGAACTGTACAAGAGGCAAGCAAACGGTATTCAGTTGAAGTGTTTGAGAAAGGAAGAAGCTCAGCATGTAATGGAAGAAATACACGCCGGGGTATGTGGTCCGCACATGAACGGGTTGAATATGTCCCGCAAGATAATGAGACAAGGTTTTTATTGGTCAACCATGGAAATAGATTGCGTGAATATGGTGAAGCACTGTCATGACTGTCAAGCACATGGTAATTTGAATCACTTACCGTACACAGAATTGCACGGGTTGTCAGAGCCGTGGCCTTTCTCAGCATGGGGAATTGATATGATTGGGGAAATTCGACGGAATGCATCAAATGGGCATCGCTTCATAGTAGTGGCAGTAGATTACTTCTCGAAATGGGTGGAAGCCGAATCATTCTGTAATGTTACAGCAAATCAGATGGCAAAGTTTATAGCTCGGAACCTCATTTGTCGGTATGGTATGCCGCATCATGTAGTGACAGACAATGGGGTCCAGTTTCAAGGAGAGACGAAGGAAATGTTACAAAGGTATGGGATAGGCCACCACAAGTCATCACCGTACAGGCTGCAGACAAATGGGGCAGGTGAGGCAGCCAACAAGACTATAAAGACAATTTTAGCCAAGATGACAGAAAATTGCAGAGATTGGGCCAAGAAATTACCGTTTGCTTTGTGGGGGTACAAAACATCAGTAAGAACAGCAACATGGGCCACACCTTACTCTTTGGTCTATGGAATGGAAGCAGTATTACCGGTAGGAGTGGAAATACAGTCTATGAGGGTATTAACAGAGGCAGAATTACCGGAACAGGATTGGGCCGCACAGAGGTTGGATCAGTTAGCACTATTGGATGAGAAGAGAACGAAGTCTTTGTATCACATGCAGTTGTATCAGAAGAGACTAGCCCAGGCATTCAACAAGAAAGTGCGTCCTACCAAGATCAGAAATGGTGATTTGGTACTTAAGCAGTCGAGGCCGTCGATGACAGATCCGAGAGGGAAATTCAGACCTAACTGGGAAGGACCTTACATAGTGCAGAAGGTAATGTGAAATGGGGCAGTGAGGTTATCAGACTTGGAAGGAAACGAGTTCACCGAGCCGATCAACGTAGACATATTAAAGTTATACTTTGCTTGAGGGGGAGAAGACCGAGCAGTCACCACGGGAATTAGTAGAAGACCTAACCCAACGGAATAAGAAAATCATTCATGAATACACGTAACATTGCATTCTTTTCGTGTTTGTTTCAGTTTTGTGTTCACAGGTTCGAAGAAAGGAGAAAGCGGCAGAAACGAGCCAAGCAGCATCAACGCAATTTCAGTTTTTGGGATGAGTCCCAAGGGGCGAGGCCCATATCAGCTTGAGGGCGAGGCCCCCTTTGTCGGTTGTAGCTGCGGGTCGAGGTGCCCAGGGTCAAGGTACCCACTACATCATCAGTTCGAGGGCGAGATCCCTATGGTCAGTGGTGTTGGGTCGAGGTGCCCAGGGTCGAGGTGCCCCCATTGTCGGTTGTAGTTCTGGGTCGAGGTGCCCAGGGTCGAGGTACCCACTACATCATCAGTTCGAATGTGAGGTCCATATGGTCAGCGGTGTTGGGTCGAGGTGCCCCCGTTGTCTGTTGTAGTTCTGGGTCGATGTGCCCAGGGTCTAGGTACCCACTACATCATCAGTTCGAGGGCGAGGACCCTATGGTCAGCGATGTTGGGTCGAGGTGCCCAGGGTTGAAGTGCTCCCGTTTTCGGTTGTAGTTCCGGGTCGAGCTGCCCACTACATCATCAGTTCGAGGGCGAGGTACCTATTGTCAGCGGTATTGGGTCGAGGTGCCCCCATTGTCGGTTGCAGTTATTGGGATGCGTCCCAGGATCGAGGTCTACTGCAGCACCAACTCAGCTCGAGGCAGCAGCCGAGCCAAGTAAGTGAAAATGCATTGAATAACTTTGATAGGATTGTTCAAAGTCACACACTGCACAAGTCCCATCAAAGTGGGGGCGACTGTAGGCATTGTATTTTCGCATGTGAAACCCGATGATGAGTCTCAGTTGGAGGCACTACCTTTTTAGCTAAGGATATTGCGAGAAACGGAGGTCGGAAGGGGAAATTCAGAATAAGTACGTCATCAGATTCATTTCGCAAGTTCACTGTCTTCGTTAGTGCTGCGTTCGTTACTTCGTTCGAACGTCAGGCAGATTGCGGACGTTCATGTAGCGTTCGAATGGGCGTTCGAACGACGTCGGTGTTTCTGGTTTTGCTGCTAGCCTCGCACCCCAGCCCAATTAGCCCCCCAAAGCCCATAAAATACATCCCAATTAATAAAACACATTTAAGACACATGGGAAATTAAATTAAATATTAAGGTAAATATTAATAATGTATTTGAATTAAATAAAATATTTAAACCATTTACCAACTAAATAAAACATAATATAATCATACCTAATTAAGACAAATCAAATATATTAACTTCCTTACTAAACAAATCACATACTAAATTAAAAAGATGTCATGCCTAATTAAAATCAATTATAACAAATTAAAGATATTGTATTCCTAATCTAAGCCAAATTTGTCCCCCCTCAATCTTTGACTTTCCTTGCTCAACACAAAATCAAATCCCTTCCTTGTGAGACAATGTGAAGCCCTAGCCATTCTCTATATAAACAACCTCTAACCAAGACATGCATTTCCCTAGCTCATTGATACAAGAAAAAGCCTCTCCTAGTTCATTCACACAAGAAACACCCAAGCTTATTGACACAACTCTCCCTCACTCTCAATAACCGAAGATCACAAACCAAAGAACCCTCGTTGCCTTGACCAAAATACATCCCGAACAGTCCCTAACCATCACTGAAAACCACCTCCATAAACTCCCCACACATCACCAAAATACACCCCCAAAACAGCAGCCCAAATCCTCTTAAAACAGTCCCTAAAATCCTCAAAACAGTAACATAAAAAACTGCATTCATAATCCTTAAAATAATCACACAAGACTATGTTGGATAATATGACCCATAGCGTCACTATTTGCACAGATCATTGTGTTGTTGTAGCAAATTAACTATGTAATAAGGAAATTGCACTCTCATCGTTTGTGATTAGATCACCATAGATATATAAATGAAGAGAGGTCCCTATGATTAGTTCCTGGATTGAGATGATATGAGACAGTATCAGTCCACGAAGGATTAATCATTAAATATCCCTAGCCGTAGTATTAACGAGACTGGACATCGATAATGCGGAATAGGCTAGTATTGCACTTGTGCGCGTTGTGAGGGCACAACGGCATAGTTCTCATATATATAAGTATTGTATACTTGTGCAAGTGCGATAGGAGGTCGTGTTTCAACGATGGTACGGGAAACAGCTTCGCTCTGGATAGACCCTTCGGAATCCCATTGGTATTATGACTAGGTGTCTATGGGAGGCCAAAATCAAGGTAGGTGTGTATAGTCGTAACCTGAGACTTGCATCGCTAATACTTACGACAATCGGTAAACTTTGGTTTTGGTAGTGGGGGATCTTAACTGGTTCTGTGTTCACCTCTTCTGGGTTTATCATAGAATCGTAGTGTATTGGATGTGATGTCAAGACGGAAGTGTCACTCCAGTCGTAATGGAGATGATGTCACGCAGGATACGGTATTAGTGCTCTTAAAGTGATGCGCATCCAATCGTGATATTATGGCCAGGTCATGAATATCCGATTATAGAGACTAGTTACCAGACATCCGATATGTGTTTCGGACGGGGCAGACACTTATCCAGCCCCAGCCCTAGCACGTGATTATCCGATACTGGGCCGATATGCACAATACAATTGTATACTACGCTTGATACAGATCTTAATATTCTTAAATGGATATGTCCGGAGAATTGGGTAGACTTGGTGCTTTGCTAGGAGTCGAACTTGTCTCGTAAATCGGTAGAACGTAGTACTTGGTACGTACGTGATTCGGACACTCCGACAACCGTATTTACTGCCAGATTATCCGGGGATCTCATGGGTCGCTTCCCGATAATCCACCGATGACGCACAACTCGCACTCTTGAATAATCTGGGATTATAAAGAAGAGAGAGAGAAAATTAATCTAGGATTAATAACGGAGATATTTTATCCGGGATAAAATGTCGTCTAAAGAGAGAGAACGATTAATTCAGAATTAATCGATGTATTAATATATTCGATATATTAGACGAAATTAGATTTCGACGCGGAATTAAAATTAGATTTTAATTCGGGCAAACGAGTTAATTTAGAATTAATTCGTTAGCGACGTAAATAATAATTTCGGTAGCCGCAATTATTCGATTGAATTAACGTCGCGACGTAAGCTCGGTATTTCGGAAATATCGAACCCGAACGCGTGAGTGCACGTGGGCCCACTTTCATTTGGAAACGTGTGGGGCCCACATGACACATGTCATTCTAATGCTTTGCATGTAGATAGTGTACAATGCACTCAATGTTATTGCATGTAGATAGTGTACATTGCACTCAATATCAATGCATGGAAATTGAGTGTTTGACACTCTAAGCCATTGCATGTTTTGTGTCATAATTTTATTATTATTTAATGAATATTATGGCATAAATATAAATTGATTTTTGGTAAATCATTTGAATAATAACACAAACTTCTTCTCTCTCAATTTTCTCTCTTCCTCTCACGCCCAAAACAGAATTTTGGGACTGGTTTTGAACCAGAAAAACGTGACACTAAAGGGAAGCAAGGGTTGGGTTTTCATGGTGAAAACCGCAAGTGCTAGCACACTACGAGTCTTGCGAAGGTGGTAGGGAGGTTCACCCATGAGGCGGGACTATCCGATGGAGTTTGGAGCTTCGTTTTGAGACCCGAAATTCTGTTTTTCAGGGACAGTGGACTGCAGCAGTTTGGCATGAAGGACAGTGCGTTTTTGGGCATGATTCATCTTCAAATCGACATAACCGATCAATGTGAGTATTCCGCTACCTCCGTTGATGTATTCACGCATTATTTCATGTCTTGATTTGATCTTGGGACCTTAGAAATAACCAACAATGGCATCATGAGCTAATGTTGCAAGCATGAAATTTGTAGGGCTTAAAATTTGGGTAAATGTTTGTTGAGCATGATTTGAATAAATTGCTTGTTTGAGTATGCTTATAACATGTTTAAATTCATTTTGGTTGGACTAATTTGATGAAAAATGATTTGGAATTATTTTCCCCAAATTTTGCATCTTGGCCGAATATGTGACTAATATTGGGTATTTTGATTTTAAGCATGATTTGGTTAAATTGATTAATTGAGCATGTTTAAATGATCTTTAATTGAAGATTGATTTGATCAATTTCAACAAAATGTGATTGGATCAATTTTGCCCAAATTGGAAGTGTTGGCCGAATGTGTGATGTGTTTGGAAACTTGGAATTTTTTCATTTTAATTCATTGGATGAGTTATAATGATAAAGGATGATGTTAATTTAAGATTGAATTGGATTTAATTTAAATTGAACAAAAACCCTAAATTCCTTATGTTGGCCGAATCTACAATGCCCTATAATGTCTTGGTGTTTTTGATTTTGTGACATTGGATGTGTATAAAATCAAATCGGATGGTGATTTGATGTCGATTGTAGGTTCGATTGGATCGAAACCAAATCGGACAAAATAACCTTCCTTGGCCGAGACTTAGAAGCATGTAATATGGGTTTGATTTTTCATTATGTGTGTTTGACATGTAATAATGAATTAAGTATGATTAATTGGACTAATTTAGTGTTTTGGAAATGTTGATTTAGTTGATTAATCATATAATGCACTTTTGGTAATTAAATTGTGAAAATTGGATTTTTGGATTTAATTAATTGGGCCTAATTTTGGAAATTAGAATTTAAAGTTGTAATTGGGCCTATTGGGCTTGATTTATCAAGTTTGGTTTAGGCCAAGTGGATTGGATCCAATTGGGCCCAAAACCTTAACCATAAAGCCCAATTGCGACTAATGAACCTTTAAAGTTCAATTGGGCCTAATGGGCCAAGATTGATTTATGGGCTTATGGGGTAAATCCCAGATTGGACTTTGGTTATCGGTTTGACCCGAGTTGACCAAAAGTCCACGCCTTAAGAAATCAATCAAAAGCCCATTGGACTTTAATTGAATTGACGTTGGACGTTAATCGGTCTTTGAGACGCGTTACGATTAGATTTGGAATTTAAATCGTAAAAGGTTTATTAAATAAAAGTGTAATATTTAATTTGGAATTGAATAGTGAATTAGTATTAAATACATGTTAAATTAGATTTAATGATGTAGTTTAATTTAATTCATGAATTCGTGCTTTACGTACTTGTTCGCAAAAACGAGTTTGACTCGAACAAAATCAAATCGTTGTTTGAACATTGGATGATCACTTAATTATCAGATTAATTAATTTGATTGATTGATTGATAGCATGCTTATGTGTGTGAATACGTGGTTGTGTTGAATGAATAATGTATATCGGATGGATATTAGTCGGGTGGGCAATTTTAGAAATTGTTGTAATAAATTCGATTTATTAAATTGGACCTGCGTGTCCAGCCTTATCACCTTCTTTCTCTTTGTATTCTCTTCTCACCTATTCCCCTCTATATATATGAGGTTTCTTTAGAAGTGTAGTGTAACGGGTAGAAGTAGTACAAGTGCTAGCTTGAGTGAGAAAGGGAGAGATTTGATCTAGGATCAATGTGTTAAGTATCCATCCGCATATCATTATTATTTATTTTCATACTCGCTTTATTATGTATTTAGAATGCATGTTTAAGGGTGTATGATGATGAGACCTTAACAAAGATAATTAAATTGGTAGCCAATTTGCACGCGAAAAACCCTCGTTAAATATCAAGCGTTTATTTTCCTTCCTTTGAGTGATTCTTACTCAAGATCCGAGATTGGCAGGGGTTGTTGGCCAAAGTCAAGCCCTTGTCCTTCGAAGATGTGTTTTAATCACGAGGCTTTGTTCCATATCGGTGTCGTGTCCAAGTTGTGGTTTGTTGGCCAAAGTCAAGACCACTTCTTGTCCATTGACATTGATTACGAAGCTTCCATGTCAATGGGTCCGCGCTTGACTGGGATCACTAGGTTTGTTGTGCCAAAGCCAAGGCCTAGTTGATTCAGAGGAAAAAGGTAAGGGTATACATTCGATGTATAGGCATATATTAGATATATGTTTGGGACTTGGATGTCCACCTACTGGATCTAGGAGTTGGATGAGATCCAATTGATCTTCGAGATCTACCTAGTTAATTATCATACAATTTTTTGGCCAAAGTCAAGATTGTGTGATATTTAACGGGATCCTAGCCCACTAGGAAACACGGTTTCCCGAGTTCTTGACAGAGGGTTAGAGGCTCGACGAAAAATAGTGGGAGGCAAGTATTGAATTTGCAACATTCGTTCGAATACTCGCTAAACACGCTCATTTTATTTTACTCGTCATATTTATTAAAAGTATTAGTTGGACTAATATTTTATGTTGTTTTAAAGATATATATAGTTGGACTATATACAAACTCATTCAATATATAGTTGATTTTGTAATTGGATTATAGTAATCAATATAATTGAATTAAATGATAGTTGATTTTATAATGGGATTATAGTAATCAATATTAAAATTATAGTTGATTAAATAATTGGATTATTGTAATCATTATAATAAATAGTACCTTAATAATTTGATTAAATAGTTGGACTATTAAAATCAAGTAAAGAATTGAAAGGTTGAATATTTAAAATATATAATCATTGGATTAAATGTTTTAAATGATTTAATTTTCTATTGGGAATTAATAATAGGTTATTTATTTGATAAAATAACTTATTATTACTAAGCCCATAATTAAGCAAATAGTAGAGCATAAAGTCTTTGGAAGATTTATGTGATGATGACTTTAGTGCTTAATTAATATACTTATAATAAATCTATCTTTAGATTTAAAAGTATTAAAGTTGCAATTAATAATTCTTGGAGAATTAATTGACTATTCTAGTGGAGAAAAAGTCAAAGTTTGCAATTGGGCATGTTGCACAAGGTGCACATCATTTCGATATTCTAAAACCCAGGGCTTGGCCAAAGGTTTGTGAAATATTGAAAAGGTAATTGACATATCCCAAAGTGACTACCATTTGGATATGGAAGACACGAAGGAATTAAAGAAAGGGCGAGGCTCTAACTTTAAAATATTTGTCAAAGTTATGTTCACTAGTAGTATTAAAATTGGATTTTAAATACTTAGTGTGGTACATAAAATATATGTATTGACGCTCAGAATCCGCTGTGAGCTGGATACTGGCTTCAAGCCAAGATTTCTCTGCGAATCGGAAACGGGACGAAAGTCGCTGTTTCGACCATAGATACCTAAGTTTAGAAACTACCCTTTTGGGTATGTATTTAAATTAGGAACTGTCATAATGTAACTAGTTTATCTAGAGTCATTATCTCTATATCAGTGTTTAATCCATTGCGGATAAAACCTTTATATTCTAGAACACTAAAGTGTTTCAATATATAAAGATGATACTGAGATAAATACATTGGATGTAAATAACAGAATTTATATTTTGAATATAAATAAAATCTCAAACATATAAAATGACAAATAAATAGCTCAAATTGATTTGATCAATGGAGACTTATTTGTGGCATTGTTATCTAGGACACAATTAAACAAGACTCGTATATCCACACTTTTATAGAGTGGGTACTAGGACTGATTTGACTATTCAAATAAGGTCTGCGAATCTAGTTTATTAGGTTAAAAACCTAAAATACTATTTACTTGGTAATAGTAAAAGGGCCACCGATCTGTTAGCCCTATTCATGGTGAAGTAAGTGGGCCCATATCTAGCTTGGCTAGATGTGAACATGAATATTTCGTGACCTTAACGGATGTGACATCACGTTGCGGTTATGTGTTTCTTTTGAAGAACACTGATCAGAAACTTTAGAGTTTCGACACGAAGTAGACAAACAGATCGGCTATAGTATTATTCCGCCACGGTAAAACCGTAATGGAAAATACTTAAGCAGTAAGTTTCATATGTAAATGAAAGAATACGGTATTCTTTCATATGAGGACTCCTCCCGAGACACGTCAGTTAGACGGTGTGTCCGAATCAAAAACCTAATTTTTGTTGGACATGATAAGGTTTATCACGAGTCGCTCTGAGCTACTGTTTCCTTCAACAGGATATGTATTAACAGTGCAAAACTTATTTAGAATAAGGTTCCATATAAATCTCTTTGACAGATATCATATAGGATATGAACAGGGAAGAAACGGGGTTTCTCATTCCTGATAATTTGGGTATGCCAGGCATAGCGTTTGGACGATACCAAACTAAGGACCCAAATTGGATAAAGTGCCAATATAGGTTATCTTAAGGGAAACCTTAAATATAGTACTTGTAAATCCCACATGAGAACAATATAATTGTTGCTCACCATGCGGTTTTCCTGAGAGGAATACAGATATGTAGTGGTCAGTGGGAGGATAGTGATACTCGATGAAAATCGGAGTAATACTGATCTAGGCACGAAGTCCGTAATGGAACACAAACAGTTCATCTATGATGAAACTATACCATTAATCTTCAAAATACACAAGAAACTAGTAGATCGGATAGAGTCAGAAAACAACCTAGGGTATGGGTTTCTGATCTAACCTCATAAAGATGTCAATCTTATGGTGGTGTACCATCCGACTACGTTATGAGGAAGTGATACAAGGTATCGACTCCCTGTTATGGCAAAGTGCCATGAGTCCGAAATGGATTCCATGTATAACAACTATGTTTGGATACTAGTTGTTGTACCACAAGGCGTTGTGCCTATGGTACATTAAACGTCTTCAAGGAAGACATACATGGAAGGCAACATACCAACGTGCAAACCTAAGGTTTTGACGGAAAGGTATCGTTATCAACATTGTGTTAATAACGGTTCAACCTTTTACCTGTTGCCATAGTAAATCCATTTTTAAGATGCTTGTAGATAACTGTATATTTCATTTATGAAATTTGTCAGTTACAGATCAAAATCGCTTTCCTGAAAAGGAAACCTTTTGGAGGATATTTACAACATCCTGACGATTTTATATAACCGACAAACCAGGTTTGCGGGTTATTCGATCCATGTTTGGATGATGATGCAAGCATAAGGTTCTTGGAACTGTCGTTTTGAAATAATCATAATGGTTTATGATTTGACTCAAAACGAAATAATTCTTGTGTATATAAGGAGGTTAGTGGAGAGCGCACTGACAGTGAAATTCCCATAAAGCAATTGGTGAAAGCTTGACTTTCATAGATATTCTTCATAAGAAATTCTCCGTAGAATTCTGGGGAGTAACAACCTTTATTCAAGGAATAAAGATCTACTGGGATAGATTTGGAGTTTGTTAACACTCTCTGGGAAATTGTACATTTAAAATGTACTTGTATTGGTGTCTCATACGCTTCGAGCATATGGAGTCACAATTGGGTCAATCCAAGTGATAGTCACTGAATTGAAGATTAAGAACATCTGTTAGTATCTGAGAGAACTAAAGATGTTGTCTTAAACTATGGAGATGGAGAACTTGAAGTGACTGGGATCACTACTGCAAGTTTCCAAACAATTAAAATACTACGGTACTATAAAGTTTGAATAACAGGGACAGTGAGCTGGAAATCTTCCTAGCAAGATAACTGTTGCCGAATAAACAACAAATGCGGATCATTGCTGCAGCTGAGGCAGCAATAGAAGACCATCTGGGTCGAAAATAAATCTAATAAGATTAGATAAAGTTCTGTTAGCAGCTGAGCTAGGCGTCAGCATAGGCTAAGGAATTAAAGGTCTCATCGACGATCCAGATATATACTTTTGTATCATCTGATTCGTTCGGATCATACATCGTGGCGATGTGATGATCGTGTAAATCGCGTCAGAAGATAATTAAGCAAATCCGCTGACGAAAACCTTTCCTCAGCAATTTGAGCGAATTGTACATAGTTCGAGTGTAGGACACTTGAGTGACGCGCTACGTGCCAAGTGGGAGATTGTTGGATAATATGACCCATAGCGTCACTATTTGCACAGATCATTGTGTTGTTGTAGCAAATTAACTATGTAATAAGGAAATTGCACTCTCATCGTTTGTGATTAGATCACCATAGATATATAAATGAAGAGAGGTCCCTATGATTAGTTCCTGGATTGAGATGATATGAGACAGTATCAGTCCACGAAGGATTAATCATTAAATATCCCTAGCCGTAGTATTATCGAGACTGGACATCGATAATGCGGAATAGGCTAGTATTGCACTTGTGCGCGTTGTGAGGGCACAACGGCATAGTTCTCATATATATAAGTATTGGATACTTGTGCAAGTGCGATAGGAGGTCGTGTTTCAACGATGGTACGGGAAACAGCTTCGCTCTGGATAGACCCTTCGGAATCCCATTGGTATTATGACTAGGTGTCTATGGGAGGCCGAAATCAAGGTAGGTGTGTATAGTCTTAACCTGAGACTTGCATCGCTAATACTTACGACAATCGGTAAACTTTGGTTTTGGTAGTGGGGGATCTTAACTGGTTCTGTGTTCACCTCTTCTGGGTTTATCAGAGAATCGTAGTGTATTGGATGTGATATCAAGACGGAAGTGTCACTCCAGTCGTAATGGAGATGATGTCACGCAGGATACGGTATTAGTGCTCTTAAAGTGATGCGCATCCAATCGTGATATTATGGCCAGGTCATGAATATCCGATTATAGAGACTAGTTACCAGACATCCGATATGTGTTTCGGACGGGGCAGACACTTATCCAGCCCCAGCCCTAGCACGTGATTATCCGATACTGGGCCGATATGCACAATACAATTGTATACTACGCTTGATACAGATCTTAATATTCTTAAATGGATATGTCCGGAGAATTGGGTAGACTTGGTGCTTTGCTAGGAGTCGAACTTGTCTCGTAAATCGGTAGAACGTAGTACTTGGTACGTACGTGATTCGGACACTCCGACAACCGTATTTACTACTGCCAGATTATCCGGGGATCTCATGGGTCGCTTCCCGATAATCCACCGATGACGCACAACTCGCACTCTTGAATAATCTGGGATTATAAAGAAGAGAGAGAGAAAATTAATCTAGGATTAATAACGGAGATATTTTATCCGGGATAAAATGTCGTCTAAAGAGAGAGAACGATTAATTCAGAATTAATCGATGTATTAATATATTCGATATATTAGACGAAATTAGATTTCGACGCGGAATTAAAATTAGATTTTAATTCGGGCAAACGAGTTAATTTAGAATTAATTCGTTAGCGACGTAAATAATAATTTCGGTAGCCGCAATTATTCGATTGAATTAACGTCGCGACGTAAGCTCGGTATTTCGGAAATATCGAACCCGAACGCGTGAGTGCACGTGGGCCCACTTTCATTTGGAAACGTGTGGGGCCCACATGACACATGTCATTCTAATGCTTTGCATGTAGATAGTGTACAATGCACTCAATGTTATTGCATGTAGATAGTGTACATTGCACTCAATATCAATGCATGGAAATTGAGTGTTTGACACTCTAAGCCATTGCATGTTTTGTGTCATAATTTTATTATTAATTTAATGAATATTATGGCATAAATATAAATTGATTTTTGGTAAATCATTTGAATAATAACACAAAACTTCTTCTCTCTCAATTTTCTCTCTTCCTCTCACGCCCAAAACAGAATTTTGGGACTGGTTTTGAACCAGAAAAACGTGACACTAAAGGGAAGCAAGGGTTGGGTTTTCATGGTGAAAACCGCAAGTGCTAGCACACTACGAGTCTTGCGAAGGTGGTAGGGAGGTTCACCCATGAGGCGGGACTCATCCGATGGAGTTTGGAGCTTCGTTTTGAGACCCGAAATTCTGTTTTGCAGGGACAGTGGACTGCAGCAGTTTGGCATGAAAGACAGTGCGTTTTTGGGCATGATTCATCTTCAAATCGACATAACCGATCAATGTGAGTATTCCGCTACCTCCGTTGATGTATTCACGCATTATTTCATGTCTTGATTTGATCTTGGGACCTTAGAAATAACCAACAGACTACACTAAAAACCCACAAAAAAAACTCGGAACAGTCCGTTGAAACGTCAAAACAAGTGACCTGAACAGTGAGTAGCAAAGCAGAGACCGAACAGCAGCAGAATGGAGACCGAATAGCAAGCAAAACAGCAAAACAGTGAGCTAGGATGCTAAACTAGTGAACCAGAGAAGTTGAGGAGCTGTACCCGTCCGACGTCCGTGAAACGCAAGCCTGAAAGTTGGCAAAAAGGTCAGACCTGAGGGTATCTTCCACACTCATTTTCCGTTTTATTTGTATTATTTATTGAGTATTGCTTGCATGATTGTCATGTTGAAATGCATGTTGTGGCCATTGAGTAAATGAATATGCATGAATTATGAGATGTTGTATGTTGTGGCTTTGGAATAAAATGAGAGATGTGTCAACTCTTGCGGTATATCGGATGGAAACCCGGACATAAATTTCATAGCCGATTCCGAATGGACAGTAGTATGATCTGTACTCGGGATACAACTCCACGTACTGCTTGAGTAAACGGCACCCTCTTTTGTTTTGTGTTGCTTTGGTTTATTCATTTTTCGTCACTTGAATTATGCATGTTGCTTATGTTAGACATTATGTCCCATAGCGTCACTGTTTGTAAATGATATTGTATTATTGTACAAAATTAACTATGTGATAATGAAATTGCCTTTTGCCGTTTTGTAATATTATTTACTTTGACTTATAAATGGCGAAAGTCCATATGATTAGTACCTGGACTGAGAATGATATGAGACAGTATCAGTCCCCAAAGGTTTAATCATTAAATATCCCTAGTCGTAGTATTATCGAGACTGGACATCGATAATGCGGAATAGACTAG
>SKCR01019155.1:0-44171 GCA_019454045.1 Zanthoxylum bungeanum | reverse complement strand
GTTGAATACAAGACAACAACTCTACTAAAATCATGCTAACAAAATCAAGAATTGAACAATAAAAATAAAATCCTATAGACTTGGTCTTCAATAACTCAGCAACTTTATTCCAGTATAACTTTAAGCACATGCAGCTTTATGGCAATATCAACAATAGAGCAATGGTACTATACTGAGATCCATAACATCAAATAATGTTTTGACATAAGATTTCTACCATAGAGAAATTGTTGATTCTGATGGAGTTTTCAGGCACTACAATTGTTCAAAAAGCTCTGCATCAAGTAGTAGGAGATGGCCTTTGGCGCAGTCCATTTGTCATCATTTATACCATCAAATATCTGCACTAAGAGCTTGGAAAGACGCAGACAGCAGAGCTTGTGGCTTCAACAACTACTGGAATTTGAGAGATATCAGAGAAAGATGTGACGATGCCCTCCTGGACATTCTTTGATCCAGAAGATGTGATGAAGAGATGCAAACAGAACTTTGTTCCCCAGAGTTGTGATAAAGCAGCTGAAGAAAGAGATGTTTATGCATTCAGAGCCACGCCTAATAGAGACTGGCCTCTTTCTGACTATGAATATTTTAAATCTGTGGATGAGGACTGATGTAGAGAGGTTTGCTTGTGTGAATGTTTTTGTGTTGTTTTTATATTCGAAAATGTTCGAAAATGAAAAGTGCTGGAAGAAGAGATAACCTCTCTCAAATGGGCGGTTTTATCCTAGTTTCGGGGGCAAAGCCTTGATAAAAGAAAGGAAATATAACTCTGATGCATATGCAAGATTAGGCTCAAAGAAAACGGAAAATTCAACATTGATATACATTTTATCCACGACATTAGATAGTTCTGTCTTTGTAAATCTCCTATTTATGATAGTGACCTTGATTTTCTTTTGCCACCTGAATCAAAGGAAATTGAAAAAGGTTCAGTCACAGAAAAACAAGCAAAAAATGAACACTGCTGGATTTCACTTGCAAAGAGCTAGAGGTCATTGCAGGAGGATTCAAGGAAAAGCTTGGAAGGGATGTGATGAGTGGTTAAAATATTGCCCATTCATCTTAATATTTTGTGGGTGATTTCAGGATTTATGAACATTTTGATATGTTTTGGGGTGCCTTTTTACAAGTCAAAATAATATCAAAACTCAATGGAATTAACTAGAGATAAAAATGGCAAGATAATGAGCAAATTAGGGACAAATTTGGATTCAAAACGCTCATCCCAATGCGCTGATGAATAAAAATTAAACAAGCACAAATTGCAAATTTTCATTTGAGGCAAATTGGAGCATCGTGACGCGGCAACGCCCATGCATGAGCGTTGCGACGAGAGCCAAGGTTGAAAGATTAATTATCGACGAGTTCCGTGCATCGCGACACAGTAATTTTGACCCTAATTCGTTATAAATTTCGAATTTAAAAAAGGTTCAATATAAATCCATTACGTTCTTTAAGCTCATGTTGTTGAATCATTTTACATGTTTGATGTTTTCCTAGTTAGCTAGATAAGGCAAGAATGGTATTGTTAGTTCTATTTTTATTGGCAATGTTCGTAACAAAATAAGTTCAATTGAGTTGTAATAAGTCTTGAAGATCTCGGAGCAATTGGACAAGTATTTGGACAAACTCTGATGGAGTTATCCCAGTAATGTTTCCTCATTTGAATATCTCAGAAGATTTAGAGATCAAATTGATATGAGGTCAGTTGCATTGGAAAGTAGACTCAAAGACGATCACGTACATATAAAAAACTTATGATTTGGCCAATGGAAGAGAAAGTTACAAGCGTTTTAAGTTGCCACTGAAAATCAGTCTGCGACCCGCGTTCGTGTGGCATTCGTATGTGAGTTCGAACGTTTTGAGGTAGAAACTTTGCGTTTAAGTGCGTTCGAACGTCCCTGCGTAAGTAGGTTATTTTAGACACGTTTTTAAGCCAAAGTAACACTAAGAAACCCTTTCATTTGCCCTACCTATATAAACAAACAATGAGCCACCTTCACAAATGTTGAAAACACATTCCTTTAAGCCTAAACACATTCTTAGTTTCAATCTTCACCTTTAAGACTTCTTGTATTCCTGTCTTTTTTTTTTGGTGAAAGCATTCTTTGTTAAACCTGTTGGAAAAATGCTTATGAGTAAGCATTTTGAGGCACAATTTTAAGCATGGTCCACTTCGTGTTAGTGGTTGTTATTGAATGATTCAGATACTCCTCCGTGAGTAGTTCAAAATGGTATATTCATATGCTTAAAATGATGCTTGGGTGAATGAGAAATTATTGCTCAAAGTTCACCCATTGGTGTTAGAAAATAAAGAGAAATGTGTTTGTCCCACATGAGAAAGCTAATAGAGAGAAATTGTGTTTATATATGATTGCTCATATGCAGATGAGTAAGAGTTATAAAGATAAAGACTCTCTCTACGTGCGCGTGCAGGGGGGTGCAAATCAAAATCCGATCAGGCCTGACTCATGTGCACCTGCGCGTCCTGCGTACACGAATGCCGAACCAAATTGTGCAGGTCTGGCCCAGCCAATTTTTGCCAGTCTCTTTATTTTTCCCAAGCCTGTTGAAGTTCCATAACAGTTGAATTAATGATATTAATTAACTTGGTGGTTACAAGAAAATGGAAGGTCTTCCACTCATGTTTTGGCGTGTTTAATTCCTTTTTAAAGTAAGCAGTGCTGTGATTTCGTTTACAAAAAATAGACAGAATACACAACACACAGTTTTCGTTTTTAAGGAAAAACATTCCTCTCGGTTTTCTTTGTTTTTTGTTTGGGAAGAGTTAAAACACTTTAGTGGTTCGTTGGAAACGGGTTTTGGTGGTGCCCATACTCGTTCATTTTCCGTTACATCCTGGGAAACAAACGTCTCATGTTCTACTGCACCTTCGATAGGGGACGAATTTATTTTAAGGAGATTGTTGGCATCAACAAGCCTCGGGAAAGTCAAGCAGTGGCTCGGCTCAGTGATTCGGTCAGAAGCTGATTCTTCAAAGTCAGGGGCGTCGCGTCAGAGGCTCGCTTATCGTTAGAGGCCCGACTTCAGCAGACGTCAGGGTCAGAGGCAGACAACTATATCAGAGCTAGCCATCATCGTCAGAGGCTCGCATTCTTCAGAGTCAATGGTCCATTGATTTCATGGTCTGCCTCACAACGCTTGGGTCTGCCTTCCGGGTCTGACGCCAGATGCACTTCGCTCAAAGTCTGCCGCCAGACGTACAACACTTCAGGGTCTGACGTACATCGCTCAAGGTCTGATTCATACCTCAGCATCTGCTTCTCAGGGTCTGCTGGTTGGGTCTGAAGCTCGCGGTTGGGTCTGCTTCTCAGGGTCTGCTACGTGGGCCTGCTCTGTGGGTCTGATTTTGCCTTCAGGGTCTGCTCCAGGGTCTGCAACATGGTCTGAATCTGTTAGAGGCTAATTCGGATTTCGCCGTTAAATAATATTTGTACTACAGTACCATCAACACAACAAACCCAATTTCATAAACCTTCAGAGTTCTCAATGAGGAAGATTGGCAGTCGGAGTTTCGGCGTTCAGAGTAGCAGAGTTGATTCACTCAGAGACTTTTGAGATTCTGAAGAAAACAGTGGGGTACGGGCTTGAGGAGTTCCTTAAGTTCTTGCAGTCTAGAGGTACTTGAGTCAGTGGAGTTGCCACCACAGGTCTTGACCATTGCTGTAAGTTTTTCTCTAGATAGTGGATTGGGCTGGTAGCCGAGTACCCAGAGTGATTTTTTACTCGCACGAGTTTTCCACTTTGTCACCAAAATATTGTGTTGATTTTGTGTGATGTTTATTTATTTTCTACACTTATATTTTGCATTGAATTAATATTTTGGCGTTATAGTGTAATTGGTTGATATTGTAGTTGCCTGTTAGAATTCCATAGTTATAGATTTATAGTAATCAGGACTTATCTTGATCATTGTGTTTAATTCCGCATAAGGTCATAACATTAGGATAATCTCGAACTTTCAATTGGTATCAGAGAATGAACTCGATCCTCGACCCGTTAGATATAAAAAAAAGCCAACCTTTAAATTGTCCATAATTCTTTGATGGGACTGAATATTTACATTGGAAGGTTCGCATGAGAGCGTTCCTTAAGTCCTTAGATGAGAGGGTCTGGTTGACAGTAGAGTACGGGTGGAAACCTCTCGTGGTTACAGTTGATGGAGTCTCTTCCCCTAAAGACAAATAGACCTGGAGTAAGGACGAATTTGATGTTAGCAATAGGAACAACAAGACAGTTAATGTCATACATAGTGATGTATGTTCTTCTGAGTTCAGGAGAATCTCTATGTGTGAAATAACCAATGATACTTGGGACATCCTATAGACTGTGCATGAGGGCATACTATCTGTTAAAAATAATATACTTCAGGATTTTGCTACTAGGTTTGAGGTCGCCAGAATGAAAGATGATGGGACCTTTGATGAGTTCTATGCTGAGATTAAAGACATAGTTAACTCAAGCTTTAACCTAGATGAGATTATCTCTACCAGTATGATAGTTAGGAAAATCCTTAGATCCCTACCTGATCAGTTTCTACCCAAGATCACAGCCATTGAGGAAAACAACGACCTCGATCATCTTAAACTAGAAGACCTCGTAGGAAAGCTACAGGTTTATGAGAGAAAGCTTTCTGGTTATAAACAACCAAAAACTCTAGCAATGAAAATCACGAAGGAAGTTGTTCATGATCCGTCTAGTGATGATGATGATACCCTTATGAATCGTGATTTGGCCTTGTTTGCAAAAGAATTTAAGAAATTTCTTAAGCTTAAGAAGAATGACCATAACAGTAATAGAGATATGGAGGATATGCCAAGAAAGAGTAGGCATAGCATGAGAGAGCTTAGATAGGATAAGGGTAGTAGATCCCGTGGTATCCAGTGCCATGAATTTGAAGGATGTGAGCATATTAGATCTGAGTGTCCCACATACTTTAAGGCTAAAGGTAAGAAAATCATGGTAGCCTCCTTTAGTGATTCAGAAGGTGTCTATACTTCTGATGAGTCTCATAAGAATAAGAGCAATTTTATGGCCATTGCTGCTAGTGTGACTGGTGAGATAGGGCATATTTTTAGTGTTGCTGATTCGGAGTTCTCTCACGATGAGTCAATTGATGAGGAGAGTCTTCGGGTATCTTACAGTGAACTTTTTAATGAGAGTTTAGCTATTAAGAAGCCTAATATAGAGGTCAATAAGAGGATAAAATGAGTAGAGCTAGAAAATAATGTAGTTCAAGCCAAATTTGAGCAAAGTCTTTTGACGATTAATGACATGGAGGAGAAGAACACGGGCCTAGTTATTAGGGACCAAATTTTAAAGGCTCAATTTGAATATGCTAGAACCCAATTGTCTGCATTTTCTAATGGGAATAAAAACTTAAACTAATGTGGGAATACTAATGTGGAAGAAGTTTCTAGAAAAATTTGCTTTGTTGACTGGGAATACTAATGTGGAAGAAGTTTCTAGAAAAATTTGGGTGATGAAGCAAGATGTATTCCCATATACTTCTGAATGCCTTGATCATGACAGACATGATGAGAGTGCACTTCAGTGTAACTCTTCTTAGAAGTTGTATTTTTTTCCCATTGTATATGTGTGCGTGTGTTTTATGTTTTTACGCGTGTGTTTTATGTTTTTACACGTGTATTTTCTGTTCACTGCATATGGGTGTGTGTGTTTTATTTTTGTTACATGTCCCTTGGTATATATGATGAAAACCCGTATAGAAATTTCATAACTGATTCCGAATAGACGGTAGTATGATCTGCACTCGGGATGCAACTCTACGTATCATTGGATATTGACAAGTCATTTTGTGTCATTATATTTTGTTTAAAAAAATAAAAAATAAAAAAATAGAAAATGAAAAAGACCAAAAATATTTTGTGGCTTGTTCGAGCATGAAAAATATATGCATGTGATCCTGATATATAAGATATATGGTTATGCATGTATATTATGCTTTTATTTTTCTTGATGCTCTATATGCATATGTGTGTGATAAAAACTCTTGGTATATCTTGTGTTTGCACTTCACATACATGATTTTATTATGTCAATGTTTGGTCGCATGTATGAGTTTTTAGACTGACAATCTAATTTTTACCATACTTTGTTTACTGAATAGTGTGACATATGACTAGATGACCTTGCTATCCACTTGTTAAAAGTAAAAAAGAAATAAAATAATAAAAAAAGCAATTTTACATGAGACTCAAGTGCAAAAGAGAAAATGAGTCAAATTCAAAAGATCAGGCAAAAACCCTTCATTCGAAATAGTTGTTATTTGATAGCTCATGATATTTATGGGGAAAGTAACATAGCATGCAACCAATGTTGCTTATTTTCATGTCCTAGTGGTGTTGGGTTTGAACAACTATTTTGTGGACTTGGTTTGTTTAGATATGGATTTCTTTGGCTGTGTCTAGCTCATAAAATAAGGTCTTAAGCCTTGATTCATTGTGCATTTATTTTTCACGCAAGTACTTGTTATGTTTTGGTGTTTATGTCATATGCATGTGTGTAGTATTTAGCAAAATCTAAAGTGATCCATATTATTTCATGTCATAAACAGCTGAGTACTGATTCGGTATCATTGTACTTTCTTGAAGTGTTGTTTCAGTCAATTTTGTTGATTTTTATTTTTACCTCATTTTGTGCCTGTGTATGCTTCAAGTTTCAGCATACATATTCTCTTTGCATATTCATGAGTGTTTACTTCCCGTATGATTTTGTGCTAACTTAGCAGAGCTCTTAGTGAGGGGGAGTCAGTCATGTTTACATATACTCTCATATGTGTTATTTTTCCTGGTACTTTCACCATTTGTCATTTCGTGACAAAAAAAAAAGAGTAAATTAAAGGGGAGTAGTAATATATAGAAGTCGTAGTATATTCATTTGATATCTCCATTTTAATGGGAGTAAGATTAAGGGGTAGTATGATATCTACTATCTATTTATACATGCATGAGTTTTATCGTTGCTTTATCTGTTCTTTAGAATCCATGTGTTTTTCACAGTATGTTTTTGTTTGTGGATGTTTCAGGTAAGCATATTATTTTCTGAGGTGGCATTGATTTCAAAACTCCTTGGTTAGGTATTAGATCGAGTCTTAATGTAATAAGTCATTGTCGTGATGGTTGGCAGTTGACTATTTTTTTTTGGGTTTTTTTACCGTAATTTTTGTATTAGGTAGTGTTTTATCACGGAATTCCAAAGGAGGAGATTGTTATTTCCATTTTTATTGGCAATGTCCATAACAAAACAAGTTCAATTGAGTTGTAATGAGTCTTGAAGATCGCGGAACAATTGGACAAGTATTTGGACAAAATTTGATGGAGTTATCCGAGTGATGTTTCCTCTTTTAAATATTCCAGATGATTTAGAGATCAAATTGATATGAGGTCAGTTGCATTGGAAAGTAGACTCGAAGACGATCGCGTACATATAAAGAACTCATGATTTGGCCAAGGGAAGAGAAAGTTACAAGCATTTTAAGTTGCCCCTTAAAACCAGTTTGCGACCCACGTTCGTGTGGCGTTCGTATGTGAGTTCGAACTTTGTGAGATAAAAAAACTTTGGGTTTGAAGTGCGTTCGAATGTCCCTACGTAAGTATGATATTTTGGACACGTTTTAAAGCCAAAATAACACTAGGAAACCTGTTCCTTTGCCCTACCTATATAAACAAATAATGAGCCACATTCACAAGTGTTGAAAACACTTCCTTTGAGCCTAAACACATTTCTTTCAGCCTAAACACATTTTTACTTTTTCAATATCTTTGTTTTCACCTTGAAGACTTCTTGTTCTCATGTCTTCTTTGTTTTAGTGAAAGCGTTCTTTGTCAAACCATCAACACAACAAACCCAATTTCTTATACCTTTAGAGTTCTCAAAGAGGAAGATTGGCAGTCGAAGTTCCGACGTACAAAGTAGTAGAGTTCACTCAGACACTTCAGAGGTTCTGAAGAAAACCGTGGGATATGGGCTTGAGGAGTTCCTTGAGTTCTTGCAGTCTAGATGTACTTGAGTCGGTGGAGTTGCCACTATAGGTCTTGACCATCGCTGTAAGTTTTTCTCTATATTGTGGATTGGGCTGGTAGCCGAGATACCCGGAGTGGTTTTTTACTCGCACGAGTTTTCCACTTCGTCACCAAAATATTGTGTTGATTTTGTGTGATGTTTATTTATTTTCTACACTTATATTTTGCATTGAATTAATGTTTTACGGTTATATTGTAATTGGTTGATATTGTAGTTGTCTGTTAGAATTCCATAGTTACAGTAATTAGGACTTGTCTTGATCATTATGTTTAATTCCGCATAGGATCAGAACCTTAGGATAAATACGAAGTTTCCGGTATGAACATGATTATATTAATGCAAGTTTTCCAGGAAAATCATAAGGAGAAGTTTTGCTTCTTTAATAGCACCCTTGTCAGATGCATCAAAATTTAACATTATGTTCTTTTACTGCTGCTTAATTCTTTTCATATCTTCGAAAAGGCTCTCCAGTATTCCTCAATTGCATTGCTAGACAAAGCGCAAACAGATGAGAGGAGCAACAGAGCTTGAGATAGATTGAGACAGAGTAATACAGTAAATATTTATAAGCATACTTTTCTAGTCAAGTAATTTAATATTCCTTGTGATGTATTACACTATATGCAAGGTGACTAAAAGCTTTCTTTTCTCGGAATTGTTGGTGCATATCTTGACTTTTTCCAACTTTAACAAAAGTACTTTGCTTCATCATGCATTTAAATAAATGAACACACAGTTGACTTGGAATATGTCTTTGAACTGGCCATGCAAAGGAATCAAATGCTTTTGAAACTTCCTCGAAGGAAAAATCTTTGTTGATTTTTTCAACCTATTCACATACGCTGCCGATCTTTCAAACTCCACAAAAGAAAGTCTAATGTCTTAATACATTTATTTTTATAGCATAAATAGCGACTATTAGTATTGATAATATCTGCAAAGCTAATTGCTATTGATGAGTATTATTCAAGCAATAGTGTATTATTTTTCTGGAAAATAAATCCTGGAAACCTGCATATGGCTTTTTTGTTTTCATATCTTCCTTTTTATTTCATGATACTTGTGTTGCTTCCAATTTTCACTGCTGCTCAATCTTTTAGTAACATATCTTTGGGTTCATCAATCACTGCATCAAATGATAATTCTGCTGCTTCCTGGATTTCAAAATCTGGGGAGTTTGCATTTGGATTCCAACGGGTTGGTGACCAGGGCTTTTTATTAGCAATCTGGTTCAACAAAATTCCTGAGAGAACCATTGTGTGGTCAGCCAATAGAAATGATCTTGTTCAAAGAGGATCAAAAGTTGAGCTTACTAGAGATGGGCAGTTGATTCTGAGAGATTCAACTAGAAAGGAGATGTGGAGAGCTGAACCTGTCAACACTGGAGTCGCCTATGCAGCCATGCTTGATACCGGCAACTTTGTTCTGGCAAGCCAGGATTCTGCTCAATTGTGGGAAAGTTTCGATCATCCAACAGACACACTTTTACCAACACAGGTTATGAATCTAGGCACCAAACTTATTGCTCGTGTCACGGAGACTAATTATTCAACTGGAAGATTCATGTTTGAAATGCAACCAAATGGGACTCTAGCCCTTTACACTACATTATATCCATTTGATAGAGCTAATGATCCATACTGGTCAACTCAAAATTCTAGTGGCTATCAAGTAGTCTTCAACACATCTGGCTTCATATACCTTACAGCGAGGAATGGAAGCATACTTAATTCAGTAACATCAAATAATGCATCGACACGAGATTTCTACCAGAGGGCAATTGTTGATTCTGATGGACCTTTCAGGCACTACATTTACCCGAAAACCTCTGCTTCCAGTGATGGGAGATGGCCAAAGGTTTGGTCCCCTTTGTCCTTTATACCGTCAAATATCTGCTTTAGAAAAGGAATTGGAGCAGATACAGGAAGTGGAGCTTGCGGGTTCAATAGCTACTGCAGGTTGGGAGATGATCAAAGAAAGATGTGCCAGTGTCCTCCTGGTTACAATTTCTTTGACCAAAATGATGTTATGAAGGGATGTAAAGAGAACTTTGTTCCGCAGAGTTGTGATAGAGCAGCTGAAGAAATGGATCTTTTTGAATTCAGAGCCATGCCTAATACAGACTGGCTTGGTGGTGATTATGAACATTTTACATCAGTGACTGAGGATTGGTGTAGAGAGGCTTGCTTGAGTGACTGTTTTTGTTCTGTTTTAACTTTCCGAAATGGAGAGTGTTGGAAGAAGAGAGGTCCTCTCCCGAATGGGAGGATTGATCCCAATTTTGGAGGCAAAGCCTTGATAAAAGTAAGGAAAGATAATTCTGAGGCATCTGCAATTTCAGGCTCAAAGGAAAAGGAAAATTCAACATTAATCTACATTCTATCCGCGATATTAGGTAGCTCTGTCTTTTTACATCTCCTATTTGTGCTAGTTACCTTCGTTTACATTCGCCGCCTGAATCAAAGGAAGCTGAAAAACGTTCAGTCAGAAAAAGACATCCCAGAAATGAACCTGCAGGATTTCACCTACAAAGAACTTGAAGTAATTACAGGAGGATTCAAGGAAGAGCTTGGTGAGGGTGCTTTTGGAAAAGTTTATAAAGGGGTTTTAACAACAGAGAATGAAAAACTTGTTGCTGTCAAGAAGTTACAAAAGACAATGAATGAAGGTGAGCAAGAGTTCAAAGCAGAAATTAGAGCCATTGGCCGAACAAATCACAAGAATTTGGTCCAGCTGCTGGGATTTTGCAACGAGGGAGAACACCGCCTACTTGTGTATGAGTACATGAGCAATGGCTCTTTAGCAGAGGTCCTATTTGGAAACTCAAGGCCTAATTGGTACAAAAGAATGCAGATAGCTTTTGGAATCGCAAGAGGCATGTTCTACTTGCATGAAGAATGCAAGACTCAAATCATACATTGTGATATCAAGCCTCAAAATATCCTTCTAGATGATACTCTCACAGCCAGAATTTCTGATTTTGGATTGGCCAAGCTTCTGAAGACCGACCAGACTAAAACTACAACTGCAATAAGGGGAACCAAAGGGTATGTGGCCCCTGAATGGTTCAAAAACCTGCCTATAACAGTCAAAGTAGATATCTACAGCTTCGGAATTTTGCTCCTCGAGCTTGTTTGTTGCAGAAAGAGCTTTGAGGTTGATGCAAAGGAAGAATGCCAAATGATACTTGCAGATTGGGCATACGATTGCTTCAGAGGGAGGAAACTAGACCTGTTAGTGGAGAATGATGAGGAAGCAAAGGATGATATAAAGAGAGTTGAAAAGTTTGTGATGATTGCAATATGGTGCATTCAAGAGGATCCATCACTAAGGCCTACAATGAAGAAAGTCACCCAAATGATGGAAGGGGCAGTTGAAGTCTCTATTCCTCCGGATCCAGTTTCATTTATCAGTTCAATATAATCAAGTTCTTGTTGTTTAAGCTCTTGTTTTTTAAGCATCTTACATGTTTAAAGTAATCAAAATTTTTGAAGAAAATCGCAAGGAGAAGTTTTGCTTTTTTTCATTAGCACCCATGTCAGCGACTCCATGTCTCTAAATCATTGCATTGGTACAAGCTTGAAGCTAGTAATGTAATATTGGGGAAGTATCTGAAATTAACGGAGCCTTGCATTAAGCTTGAGTTTTAGCAGGAGCTAAGCAAAAACCAGAACTTTATCTTAATGCTGACAAAAAGGTTGTCCAAATATTTGTAAGAAACAAGCACCAACTTAATTCATCTTACATTATATTTTTCAAAATTTAACATTGAGTCCTTTTACTAGTGCTTAATTCTTTTCATATCTTCGAAAAGCTCTCCAGTATTGCTCACTTTCATCGCCAGGGTAATGTAGTAAATATTTATGAGCATACTTTTCCAGTCAAGCTTTTTAATATTCCTTGCATTCAGTGGAACGCATTCCACTATATGCAGAGGTGGCCCGTTGAGGTCCCAAATTTGATCCCAAATTAATGTCCTCAATTTCTTAGAAACTAGTCCTATGTCCGCGTGTTGCGCGGGTTTTGTTTCAAGGCATATGATTAATGATTTTTATTTGAATGTTTGATTGATTATATAGAAAGAGTTTATTAGTCTTTTTGTAATTGTCCTGATACTAATAAAGAATTTTATTATTGACTCATATATGATATTGATGAATTATAATCTTCTTATCATTTAAACTAAGGTAAAAAAAAAAAAAAAAAAACCATGTGAAACTTTCCAACTCCATTGTAAAGATTAACGATTTAATTGAATGGTTGTGGAAGACTTGATTTAAGGAGATGCAGTGTTTCTAACTTAGGTTATGTAAGATGTTATTTAAGGTTGATGACGATTGATTTATTTGCCGATGTAATCATACGACTATTTCCTCTATTAAGCAGAGCTGATTGATCAGAGCAAGTATTTATGAAAGTCACGGGTTAATTTTTATCTTTCAGGGCAATTAATTTTTCAGATGTTGTGAATTAAGAAATGTGGAAGGAAAAGTGAAAAACACTTTGCTAAAGAGAGTCGTTTATAATGGCAAAATATATTAAATGATAGATATAATTACCCATAGCTAATGTGGATGAATATAAGAACTTATAAGAGTTCGACTTTAATATATATATATATAATTTTTCAATTTCTAAAATATAATATAACATATATTTTTTTTATCATTTATCGGTAGAGACCCCTATTTAAAAACTTGTTCAAGTCTTTATAAAATTCTAAATAATTCAGATCGGCTCGACTATATATAAGGTGCGTGTTACCTTTGAGACTAAAAGCTTTCTTTTCCTGGAATTGTTGGTGCAAGTCTTTTTCCAAAAGTCTCTTTTTGTGTCACCACATATTTAATTAGAGCTTTGAAAGATGAGCACACGTTCTACTTGGAATATGCATCAATTGTGGAATGGCCGTGGGAAGGAATCAAATGCTTGGAAACTTCCGCAGAGGAAATATTGCTGTTGATCTTTCAAACTCCAACAAACACGATGGATCATGTTAACTACAAGAACTTTCCTGGAAACTTCCACGAGGGGTACTCTTGATTGCACCAGATTGCAACCCTCTTTATATAATGCAGTGCCGCCTCATCATTTTCCACTAAGATCATGATTGGAATAGCATACCCAAAGTTACGAAACTTTCATCGAAATGGAGTAGCCTTACTTTTTTTCCTTTTTTTTTTATTTACCTTAAATATTAGTTGAAACAAATACTAAAAATGTATGTAAAGGGAGAGAGTAGAGTATGTAAATGTAATAATAAGGAAAATATGTATTTTCTGTAGAGTAAATTCAACAGAATAATAAAGATTTAACAAATGGAGAGATAGGGGTAGTAGGAAATGTAAAATAACATATATTGCTAACAACACTTTACAAGTGATCAACCTGTAACAAAAGTCTTTGGAAATTAATAACCAACAGGACCTTGTAAACTTCTGAAAATAATCTAATGATGTTCTGTTCATATACAAATAAAGCTTTTATTACATACATTTCTTTGTGTTGCTAAGATTACTCAAAGCTACTGGAGCTGGCTAGGATTTGAACCATTAGATGGTGCCTTCCCAAGTCTTGTCTTCACAGCTCTATGGGAATCTTTACAGCATCATCCAATTTGTTTAGATTTGCAGAAAGTTAAGTTGCAGAATCTTAGCAATCTCCTTGGTTGACTTCTGTCCCTTGGATGAATTATTTCCTCTTGGTGGATACGAAGCAGTGAAGACATGAGGAAGTGAACCAGAACCAAGGCACAGAAAGCAATCAGAGCTCTGTAAATAAATTTCATTCTGTTGTTTTGATTGGAAGGAAAGAAGATAAAAATTGTCTTGGACCTAATATATTTGGCCAAAAAAAAAAAAAAAAAAAAAAAACCTTTCAAGAAAGGTGGAAATGGATGTTTCATACATATAGTTTGTACTGAAGCCTGACAAAGAGCTAAATATATAGATGTAATTTCATATTCATAAAAACTGATGTTGGTCAATGAGGATTATATTAACCATGAAAGCTCATATTAAGATTCCCACTTCCTAAACTTCATAATTTGTCTGGCCTCAGTCCCAGTGATATTGAGATTTCCTTCTTTATTATTCTCAAGTATTAAAAAAAAAAAAAAAAAAACAAAAAACAAAAAAAAAAACACATGTTCCATGTGACTCGTCACATGAGACCAAATCTATCACCACAATTTCTGTCCTTCCTGTTATTATTATTACATTACCCTCAAGTAGGTATAACAAAACACAGCCAAAGTTATCTGGGTTAGCCTGCTTTTCATTGCATCATCTTCTACTAGAAAATGCCACTTTCTCTTCCACATTATATCATCTAGTATATTCACTACACTACATTGAACTTCCCTATCAAATTTTCTTTGTGCTGCTATTGCTACACTATTACTATGTCAGAAAATTAATTTGCCCCAACTAAATTTAGCTGGCCAGAGGCTATGTATATAATTAGCAGGTTTCTCCATCTTTCTCTAAGATGTTGAATCACTGATGAGTCAGCTATTAATCTCCTTTGGGACAGGATGCTTTTTGGATACATCAACTGAAATCCTATCACTTTATTAGCTGGCAGAAAAATGGTCAAAGACATTACATGACAAGATCTGTTCAAGGGACACCTAAAAGTTGTGTTTTAATAGAGATTTTGAACAAGAGTTGAATCGATCACAAAAGTAAACTAAATAGTTCATAAGAATCAAAATCAATATATAAAATAACAAAAGTTACAAGGTTTACATGATTTATCTGTTTGGCATACTATGACCACATCTCACTATCTCATTTGATTTCCTCATTATCCAACAATATTGATACATTATCCTTCCAGACAAGACTATCGTAGCCAAACTGTCTAGCAAAACAAGAAACTAACTGCTCATCAATTACATCTTCAGCAGGAAGCACTGTACCTGTCTCCCTTCTCAAAGATGTGACTTCTTTATCTGCAATCCCACAAGGCACGATATGCTTAAAATAGTTCAAATCAGGATCTACGTTGAATGCCAACCCATGGGAAGTGATTCCATATTGTATCCGAACTCCAATTGCACCTATCTTTCTATCTCCAACCCAAACTCCTGTTTCTCCCTTTTGCCCGGGACAAGCTTTAACTCCATATAAAGATGTCATTTCAATCATGGTGGACTCAAGTTTCTCCACATAATTTCGAGCACCAAGTCCAATATCACGAAGAGAAATAATGGGATACAAAATTGCTTGATGTGGACCATGAAATGTAATGTCTCCTCCTCTTTGTGTGTAATGAAGTTCAGCTCCTAACTTTTTCAGTTCAGCCTCAGGAATTAATAAATTATGATCAGTCCGCCGTTTTCCAAGGGTGTAAGTGGGTGGATGCTGAAGGGACAAGAGAGTATCAGGAATCTTGAGAATTTTCCTATCGGAGACCAGCTTTTCCTGCAACTTGAGTGCATCCAAGTAGTTGACAAAGCCCAGTTTCCAGACCTGTAAAATCCGAGGAACTCTCATTTCCTGTAGACCAAGAAATGATTAATTTCCTAGACATGTTTCATTCACATGGGAATATTTCAAATTATTGGCTCATGATCACACAGCGTCCACTATCCACTAGAGACTAAAAATACATTTTGAATCCTCCAAATCCATAGATACCGAATCCAAAAGAGAGCACAATGCTACCCAAGATTTAAGCTAGGATTCACACTTCTAAATTGTAGTCACAAGTTCTATCATGCTGTAAAATAGAACACAGATAATTATATAACTATTGCCTCGCTTAGGCTCAGAAAGAAATCCACCATCAAAACAAATACTTAAGGGCAGGTATTTTATATATTTCAAAATCGTTTTTTATTCTAAATACTTAAAAAAATCAAAATTACATTTGGCATTATTCTTGAAAAGTAGAATTTGAATAATACAAAAATATATATCATCCTCTAAAACAGTCTGCACTTATGAGATGTTTTCTGCCTCTTCCCAAAAGAGGATTTGAAAAGCATACAAAATTCTTCTTCTATCAATCCAAAAGGCTACTACAGATGATTTTTAAGCGTTTGTGTTTTCAGAATCTTGAAAATGCAAGATTCAATTAATGGTTTATGTTCATATAGCAGTTTATAAAAAAAGAAAAAAAACAATTTCGTAAAAATGTAATTTTTATGCTGTTTACTAGCAGCTGAGATAATCATTGATGACAATGCAAGATCGACAAGATCTCACGACATTTTTTTTTTTTAAATCGTTGAAAAACATCACCCCAAACCACCATTTCTGTACTTAAGCACGGCAGGTAAAACTCTGCCTAGGCTCTTACAAAAAACTCACGGATTCGATCCTGAACCTACCCCACCAAGTCACGCCCCTTAAAGACAATATCTCACGACATGGGTATCACTGAAACATAAATTATAACAAATAAAAGAGTATCATGTTCCGCTTCATCAACAGGAATCAACACCACAGAGTATACAAATCACAGTGGCATTTCATCAAACAATTAATAGACAGAACTCAATTAAACATTTGCTTCAACATAGTAATAAAAATGCAAATAAGTCGTCGTAAAAAAAAAAAAAAAAAAAGCTATATAAATGATTTTCAAGACAAAATCAATATTTACAGAAGATTGGAAAAATAGAAAAGAGTAGGAGCTTGCCTGATAATACAAATACAGGCTGTCCTCACAGATTTCATCTGCTGCTCATGGAATGGAATCCAGATTTTATCTTTTTTCTGTTTTTACAAGGTTTATTATTTAATTTTAATGGGCGAGAGAGGAGAGGAGAGTAGAGGCTTGTAGTTTCAATTTCAAACGAGGATAAAGTTGCTGAAAGGGACTGGGCCCTTGCAAGTCAGTAAGTGGGGTTTATTTAGCGTATTCTATCATCCACCCAAGATCTGGGACTAGAAGTGGTTTTTCAACGGCCTGGATTTAATAGATGCTCGGAAGTCTGAAAAATAGATTTCCATCCTTGCCCCTCGAAACCCTAGATGCACTTAAAAAATATATATATATATATTAATCGTTGGAAACTTCACCGTTAAACCACCTCTTTCGGATTTAAGCGGAGTAGAAAATTCTCTGGTTGTCTCAGACTCTTACAAGAAACACACTCCATGAATTCGAACCCATAACTTGAAGATCAGATCTTGAACCTTAAACCACCAAGGCATGGCCCTTTGGGACACTTGTAATATATATGTTAAAGAATAATTACACATAAATTATCATTGTTTAATAAACAATCATATAAACCTGTAGTTTGCAAACCTGATCATGTAAGTCCACCCTAATTGTAATTTATTCGCTTGTAAGGACACTCTCTTTCATGGTTTTCACTTCTTTGTCCACTCTGCATTTGATATTCGTGTTTATTCAAATACTGATTGGACATGAGATCTTACTGATCATCAATCGATTACATGTTATTATTTATTCCTTATATTTTAGTGTAGTAAGAAACATATATTAGATGCTCGTTGTAGTATTGAGGTTGAGTATATAGTTCTTGTTGCCACTACAACCAGACTTTTGTGGCTATGATGGCTTCTAGAGGATGTCAGTGTCTCAACCATCATTTACTACTATTTACTATGATAATTAAAGCACTAATCAAATCGCGTATAATTATGTTTTTCATAAATGTACCGAACACATTGAGGCTGATTGTCATTTCATTCGTCAACATATTATTCGAGGGACTATCTGTTTGATCTATTTCATATCCACTTATCAATTAGTTGATATCTTCACAAGTCTTTCCTCCCAAGACGCTATATAACCTTCGTTTTCAAACTCAATCTGGTTTCATCACCACCGCCTTTAATTTGATAGGGATGTAAAGTTATAATAATTATTAGTATTGATTCTTAATTGATTTTGTATATATTATTATGATTTCATACTATAATATTCTCGAAATATTCACTTATATAATGCTTATATAAAAGCTATATATATATTCTACCGAAATAAGAAAAGTAGCCTAATTTTTCTTCAACCCTCGTTCAGTTTCTTAAAGTGCATTGATAAAAAAATCAATAAACCAATATTTCAGCTTACTATATAGGTACAACTTTTCAATTACTTTGTCTTTCTAACTAGACATTGACATTTTATAGGAAAATCAAAAGAATAATTCCAACTTTGTATTATCCACATTAAAAATATTTTTTTAAAAAAAAATAACAATAAAAAATTCATTTCAATAAACAAATACAACGACGCCTCTAAGGGTTTGAATATGTGATAATGTGTTTTTCAAACCATTGTTTTTGTGTCACATCCTAATTTACCAGACATGACCGGCATGAGATGTCATTGCCATCTCCCTGAGTCTCTGTCGTGAACGTGTATGACGTGTCATGATACATAATTGAATTGTCTATGCTTGAACACATGCATGTATGATATACTTTATATATATATATATAAAGTATATGAAATACATGAAGAATACTTACTACAACTTGATCCATACATGAACATCATGAGGTCTGGCGGCCTAACGTGGCTAATAATTAGACATGTGGACCCTTAATGTTGTGTTCCTAATGACTGCAGCTCGTATCCATCTTCTCCAAAGCTTGTTCGCTACATGAATGAATTTTAGCAATACAAAATTGAAAATGGGAAGTAAGTCGTATGAATGACATAGTGAGTGAATTCGGAAAAGTTAAACATAATTTAACATATCATGAACGATAAATTTACTTCATAAACTATGAAACCAGACTCATGAGCTTCCGAAACGCAATCTCTCATGAATTTGGGACCTTTTGAACATCAAATGAATGTTTTGCCAATCCAACTAACATTTACTTCTGGTTAAAATCGTATCATTAATAATATATATTATAATTATAATATCAGTGACATCGGGTCGGGTCAGACCCGAGTTTTCTAGTCTAAATCTGCGACCCGACCCGTCGGGACGGGTCGAAATTTTGTAAATTTTTTTTTGAAATTCGCGCCGGTCGCGAGCGGATCCTATGATTACCCCTAGTTTGTACCCCTCGCTTGCGATTCACGTTAATTTCCACCTACATTTCATTGACTGGGCCCTTCTCTCAGACCTCAGTCCTTTCTCAGCAGACACATTTGTATTGTTTTGATTTGAGAAAAACTGATATTTTTGATTTGGTGAAACATAAAATTAATTTCAAATTTAAAAAATATTTTTAATAATTAAAAAATATATAAATTAATCAAATTATCCTTAATTATGAAAAGAGGGAAATGGGCATATGGACGGGCGCCCAGTCGCTTGAATAGGCGGTAGGCGCCCACTCAAAACAAGGGAACAAGCAAATTATTTGTTTTGAGCAAGCAAATTGTAATTTTTTTTTCTGTTTAGTTTTAGTTTCACTTAATAATTTTATAAAAAATTTCATCCTAAATAATATTAGTTTATTATTTATACCATCAGTGGATGTTCGTTCAGGTATCCACCTAAGTTTTGTGTTGTGAGAAAATAGAAAGACATTATATTGATTAAATGAATGTTTAGAAAAAAAAATTACATTTTTCAAAAAATAATTATTTATACACATGTGATGTGCGGTATAATTAATAAAAAAAACTTTGGATGAATCTTTTATAAAATTATTAAGTGAAATTGAAATTAAATAATACTGGATTAAAAAATTATATATAATAAAAAAAACAAAAAAGAAATGGCCGTAATTTTATATTTTATTAAATCAAATAAATGAATTTTATAAATTTCCCCAATCAAAAAAATACAAATGTGTCTGCTGAGAAAGGACAGAGAGAGAGAAGGGCCCAGGCAATGAAAATATGAAATATCGGTGGAAATTAATGTGAGTCACGTGCGAGGGGTACGGACCATCTACAACAATCTTTTTTTGTCCAAGGGGACATTGTACTATTGACCACTATGACTATATTACAATGCAAATTTAATTTGAATCGATTTGCTTTAAAGTGAATACGGATTTGAAAAAATAGATTCGTTTAATAACTAGGTTAATTCGATTCGATTCGTTTATTAAACGAATCGAATACATATTTAAGCTCATTGATTTATTTATGATTCATTTTATTATTTTATTTTATTAGTTATTGTTATTTTTCAATTAAGATTCGAGAAATTATGGCTAATTACCATTAAAAAATATATATAATATTGTCGATATTTGGTGAGCTATTTTTAATAAATTACGTATTTCATATGTGTATATTTATGAAAAATTTGTAAATAAATTATAGTAGTTTGTGTCATTAAATAATATTATGACTAAACGAATATTTGTATTCAATTCATTTATTAAGCGAATCGAATATGAATCATGATATTATGATTCGTTAAATAAATGAACTGAATACGAATCAATCATATTTTGATTCGATTCATTTAAGATTCGATACAAATTCGATTCGTCAATTCGACTTACCACCCCATCTACACCAATCTTATTTTTCTATTTTATGCAAATGGATATTGAATTTTACAAGAAGGGGAAAAAAACTAACACAAATAGGAGAGGAAAAAAGTTCCTCAAAATTTTGCGTAGAAATGAATAAAAAAAATAACTGAAATTGAAAAATTGAATCAAATAGAAAAAATCGAATTAAAGTGATATTTTTTTTTTAAAAAAAAAATTATTTGATATTTTAATGTTGAAATTTTATCTCATTTTTCACAATGACAAAATTACGTAGCATGGCCATTTATTTCCCATTGGATTGTCATAATTACTTCCATATGCAATGAACATGAAGAAATTAAAACTAAGTAACAAATAAAAATTAAGAATGAAAAACGTAGATGATTGGATAAAGGAACTTGTAATCTATCCATTTAAAAATTGGGTGATGTCCGAAAAATATTTAAAATTGAGAAAATAATATATATACATTCAAAATTATTAAAAATGAACGTTTTGCACTTAAAATTGTATATTTTTTTCAGGTAGGTTCCGATTTCACTCGAATTATAATTGAAATCGATTTTTATCATATCTACTTACGGCTGCCTAAGCTCGAATAATAATAAAGGATAATGATTGATGTTTAGTGAATAAGATTTCTGATCTCTATTCAATTATTTTTTTTAAAACAATAAAAAAATTTGTTGGATGTGGATTTTCAAGAGAGGCTAAGACCTAGACATTAGATAAATGTGTCTCCAGCCTTGAAACAATTAATTCAAATTTTATCAAGTTTGGTCGGTACAATTTATTATAAAAAGAAATCATAATTTTATCAGACATTTTTTTTTAATCTAGATATTTCTTACGCGTACATCGATTAATATATGTCTCATATCTCTGAAGTTTCTCAGCACATAGCACATAGCACATATCAGGATGTCAGATCTTCTTCCTCCGTCTATTAGGACGCGAGACACTATCGCATATGCTATGCGTAGTTTAATTACAAGAGAATCTGAATGTGTTGGTTTCAGCATATCCATGTCTCTCTCTGTGAATGGGATATGTGCTGAGTAGGTAGACGATCATGCTCCTGTACCTCTGCAAATGCTGCCTATGGGGCTCATCGTACCCTTGCTCCAGCTGTAGGTCTGCCACAGTAACTTTGGTGGGACGGTTGATGTAGTACTACTGATGAACTTTCACCCCAAGTCTTTGAAACTCCTTATGGACCTTTCTAGGTATTGCAAAAGTAAAAAATGGCATTGCCAGCAAGGGCAGTGATGAACATCTTGCACATTAGAGCCTTGTTGGTGGTTTCCAATGAGAGCCTTTATCAAAACTGGACCAGGTGAGTGACTGAGTGTGACTTCCCAATGTATTTGTCGAAGCTGGGTGGGGTGAAGTCTTGGGATTTCATCTCATTTTCGATCCATTACTAGAATGGGGAGGTGGACATCCCCATGATCGCCAGGTCAGCCAGATCATTTGGGGTCTGCACCCGAATACCCCCGATCCTTTTCGCAATTGCCACCACCAGTTTCTTGTAGGGGTTGGTGCTCAGAGCGCCAATTCCCGGTTGTATTTTGTTAAATACTTCTGTAAAACATTATTATTAGTAATAATATATGCAGTTTCTATAATATAATCTAATCTTTAATATGGTAAAGACGTAATGACCCTAGAATGATTAGTCATGATACAGTTGCAAAAGCGTCGCAACGGACATTGAGTCGTATCATGACGTTGTCATTCTCAGACAGTTCCTGGTCAAGGTTTACACTACTTGGTCAGTATAGTAAACCCGTTGAGACCGGTACATGTCGTATACTGGAATATATGATTCCAATGGTTTCTCAATGAACCATAAGTCTTGGAGACTAGTATAGACGTGTAGGTGTTTATAGTGGATAAACACTGAACGACTCCAAGAAGATTCTTATTGACGCTGGTGTACCATCCATTAAGAATCTTCGGTGAGTCGTTCAGTGTTTATCCACTATAAACACCTACACGTCTATACTAGTCTCCAAGACTTATGGTTCATTGAGAAACCATTGGAATCATATATTCCAGTATACGACATGTACCGGTCTCAACGGGTTTACTATACTGACCAAGTAGTGTAAACCTTGACCAGGAACTGTCTGAGAATGACAACGTCATGATACGACTCAATGTCCGTTGCGACGCTTTTGCAACTGTATCATGACTAATCATTCTAGGGTCATTACGTCTTTACCATATTAAAGATTAGATTATATTATAGAAACTGCATATATTATTACTAATAATAATGTTTTACAGAAGTATTTAACAAAATACAACCGGGAATTGGCGCTCTGAGCACCAACCCCTACAAAATCTCCCACTTGCTCTAGTGCCAATATCGATTGTATCTAATACCCATCGACTCCACGTGTTTATCAAATAACTTCGGAGGTATGGCCTTCGTCAGCGGGTCTGCTACGTTGTCTTCACTCGGTACCTTGCACACGACAATATCCCCTCGCGACACGATCTCTCGAATGATGTGGTACTTGCGTTCCACATGCTTCGACTTCTGATGCGCCCTCGGTTCCTTTGCTTGCGCAATGGCTCCAGTATTATCACAGTATAACGGAATCGCATTCTCGATATTTGGGACAACTCCCAATTCTGTGATAAAATCTTTATCCACACAGCCTCTTTTGCGGCTTCAGAAGCTGCAATATATTCCGCCTAAGTGGTGGAATCAGCTGTAGATCCCTGTTTGGAACTCTTCCAACATACTGCACCTCTGTTAAGGGTAAAGACAAATCCAGATGTAGACTTTCTATCATCGGGATCCGATTGGAAATCGGAGTCTGTATACCCATTAACCTGCAGTTCGTTTCCTCCATATATTATTAACTTATCCTTAGTACCTTTAAGATACTTTAGGATATGTTTAATGGCCATCCAATGGTCATTACCTGGATTGGACTGATATAGACTGGTTACGCTAACAGCGAAACTGATATCAGGCCTCGTACATAACATGGCATACATTATGCTACCCAAACATGAAGCATAAGGTTGGTTAGACATTCTAACCTTCTCATCTTCTGTTTGTGGACACATCTTCTTAGAAAGATGAATCCCATGTCTGAACGGTATGTTTGCTGTCTTACAGTTACCAAAGCTATACCGTTCCAAGATCTTATCTACGTACGTTGATTGGGATAACCCAATCAGCCTCCTTTGTCTATCTCGATAGAGTTTTATCCCTAAAACATAGGAAGCTTCTCCCAGGTCCTTCATGGAGAAATTCTTACAGAGATATGCTTTAACGCTTTGTAACATACCTAAATCATTCCCAATGATTAGGATGTCATCAACATACAGGACTAAAAATACGACCATGCTCCCACTGGCCTTCTGATACACACAGGATTCTTCCGAATTCTTAAGAAAACCAGACGATCTGATAATCTCGTCGAATCGAAGATTCCAACTTCGTGAAGCTTGTTTAAGTCCATAAATGGACTTCTTAAGCTTACAAACCATACCCGAGGTTTGGCTGGATGTGAAACCTTCCGGCTGTTCCATATAGATTTCTTCATCAAGAAACCCATTTAGAAAAGCCGTTTTGACATCCATTTGCCAAATCTCGTAGTCATGATACGCAGCTATAGAAAGCAAAATCCGATAGACTTAAGCATTGCCACCGGTGAAAAAGTTTCATCGTAGTCGACGCCAGGTCGCTGCGTGTAACCTTTTGCTACCAGTCGGGCCTTGTAAGTTTCAACCTTACCGTCAGGCCCGCGCTTCCTTTTGTAAACCCATTTACAACCGATAGGAACAATTCCTTCGGGAAGCGGAATCAAGTCCCAAACTTGATTTTCATGCGTTGAATCTATCTCGGATTTCATGGCACTTTGCCATTTCACGGAGTCGATGTCCAACATCGATTCTCTGTAGGTGAAAGGATCGGTCTCTTCAACTAAGAGAACATCCAGACTCTTTTCTTGTATCAAATACAAGCGTTCAGGAGGTCTAGATACCCTTTCCGACCTACGGAGTGTGTGTGTTGAAGGTCCTTCATCTACTTGAACTTCAGGTTCCTCCGTTGGTTCGTTGTTTTCAGGTTGGACTTCATCAAGTTCAACCCTTCTATGATCACTACCTTCTGACAAAAATTCTACTTCTAGAAATTTTGCGAAGCGAGCTACGAAGACATTTCGATGCTCGGTATCATAGAACAGATATCCCCTCGTGTTCGAGGGATATCCAACAAACCTAAACTTTTGCCCTCGAGGCGAAAGCTTACTTTGCTGAGTTACCCTGACATAGGCAGGACAACCCCAAACCTTAATATAATTAAGATTCGGTCTCCTACCGAACCATATCTCATACGGTGTCGTAGGAACAGCCTTTGAAGGAATCTTATTCAAAAGATGTGCGGCTGTTAAGAGACAGTAACCCCATAATTAATAGGGCAAATCTGTGAAACTCAACATCGATCGGACCATATCCAATAAAGTCCGATTTCTCCTTTCAGATACACCGTTGTGCTGTGGTGTACCTGGAGGAGTATATTGAGCGAGAATCCCATTCTCTTTCATATAATCCATGAACTCACCACTCATATATTCGCCGCCTCGATCTGATCGAAGGCATTTAATATATTTACCAGTTTGTTTTTCTACTTCATTTCGGAACTCTTTGAACTTTTCAAAGGTTTCCGATTTATGTCGCATCAAATACACATAACCGTACCGTGACAAATCATCGGTAAAGGTAACGAAGTACGAATAACCACTGTGAGCAGTTTGACTTAGTGGACCACATACATCAGAATGTACGAGTTCCAGTAAGTTAATGGCACGGTGTCCAACACCAGAAAATGGGGCCTTGGTCATTTTACCCTGAATACAGGATTCACAAGTTGGATAGGATTCAATGGTAAGATCTGATATCAAACCATTCCTAACCAACTGGGTAAGGCGCTTAACGCCAATGTGACCAAGTCTCATATGCCAAAGTTCAGTATTATTAATTACAGGTGATCTACGTTTATTAACTCCAGTATTTAATATATCTTTTGAAGTTTGCAATGTATAATGACCATGCTGGTTTGGACAACAAAGGATCTGAATATTATTTCTATCATATAAATACAAAGAACTATTCTTAATATTCATACAAAATCCTTCTGTATCAAGTACAAAAAGTGATATAATATTAGCGACACATCCCGGTACAAAATGACAGTCATGTAACAAAAGTGTCCCATTCGGCAATGAGATCTCGCATACTCCCACTGCAACTGCATCCAAAGAGTCTCCACTCCCGAATCGCAACTGCATCTCCCCTGGCTTCAGCCTCCTACTTTCCTTCAACACCTGCAACGAATTGCAAATGTGAATGGGACAAGCAGAATCTAAAATCCAGCTGGATGTAACGGCTTCACAAGCCAAAGATAAATCAATAACTGGAAAAATAAAAGTACCTGATGTAGATGCTCTGTCTCTCCTGATCTGAGCAATGTAATCTGGACAGTTTTCTTCCAGTGCCCGACCTTGCCGCAGTGGTGGCATTTGTCTTCAGAAGCCCTTTTGGGCTTAGCTATCTTCGCTGCTGCTGTGGAGGACCGAAGGCCTTCTTCTTCTTCCCTTTCTTCTTCTTTCCCTTGGACATTCCTAGGGAAGAAGCAGACAGAGAAGTAGATCTAGGTGGGCGAGTCGGTACTCCCTTCTTCAGATCCTCTTCTGCCGTGAGCAACATCCTATGTAGCTCTGGTAGGTAGGTGCAGACTGTCCCGTGCATGTTGAAGTACATCACAAACTGGCGGAATGAAGCTGGCAGAGAACCAAGAATGACACTCCTACCGAGAATGTCATTTAGGATGAGATTATGTTGCCTCAATTGATCGATCAAATCGATCATTTGAAGAACATGTGGGCTAACACTTTGCCCCTCATCCAGAAGCGCATGGAACAGTTCCATGGCGACCTTGTGAACAATAACCTGTTCCTGGTTCTCGAACGATTGTCTTAATCGTGTTATCATACTATAGGAATCTGATGTTCCATAGTATTGTTGCTTGAGTTTCGGAGAGAGCGAACTAAGGATGTATGATTTAACCTTTAAATCATCATTCTTCCAAGCTTCAAAAACTTGGCGTTCCTCCTCTGAAGCATCCTCACCCACTGCAAGGGGCAACGGACGCTCAAGAACATAACCCAACTTTTCGGAATCGAGGACAATCCTCAAATCCAATTCCCAGTCCGTAAAGTTCTCAACGCCTTTTAGTTTGTTCGCATCTAACATACGCGCAAACTGGTTTGTGGATTGACCCGCCATCGCAAATCTATCATATAGATCACGAAAAACGGTTAGCAGAAATTAAGCAGTTTCATATAATATCAAAAGCATAAACTAGATCATGGATTTTTAATCTAATGTGCCCCTCCCACTAAATCATGCAATACTGTAATCCCAAAACAGAATACAAATATTTAATAATTAAATTAAATATAAATAGTGAAAGGTGGATCCCGTGAATATATTTCAGCTCACAGCAGAGGCACGGTCTCGCCTACGTATATTCATCAGGTAGACAACTCATTTGTCAATCACTCAATAGTGACTCCTAAGTATCCGGTCCTGGCCGTTTCTCGTTGTCACTGCGAAGGCAGGCCCACAAGGAGACGTACCAAGGTAATACTCGTCAATGATAAACTCAAGTTACTTACGTAATCCTGACAGCTAGGGCACGTTCAGAATTCCGCTTTTACTTGAATTTATCTAGTATCAGATATACATCCGATATGAATAAATCTTTATCGGCTACACCCTCACAGCAGAGGCACGGTCTCGGATGTAGTCACAAAGAAGTATTCATAAACCGTATTGACAAGACGGACCATATAACATGCATCAAATACAAATTACATTTAAACCTTATTATTAGGGATTTTCCGCTAAGTGTCATACACCCTAAATCTAATCAAATTAGTTCCTAATAAGCATGCATAAATCAAGAAAACATGATTAAACATTGATTCAATGTAGGCTAAGCATTTTAAGTGGCCTAGAATCAGACTTGCTCTGATACCATTTTGAAGGGGTTATTTAGGGGGGGTTATCCGGTAACGCAGCGGAAGCTTGGGTTGAGTAGCACTTGTGATTCTTAGACTTGAGATGCCATTGTGGGCACATGAGACATCTTCTACACTTAGATGGCAGTCACGTCACCGATCTATTTAGATCAGACCTCCGCCTGTTCGTTGGGTGTAGATAGATCCTCAGGGTGTCCTATGTGTGTCAAGATAGGATCCGTCAGTTCTGTGTACCAGAGCATAGGTAGTCCATATGATTAGCAATCAGATAAAACCATGGGCCCGTGGTAAGTTTAGAAGCTAGTTCTAAACATTCTTTTTGAGATTGCTAATAGAATAGTCGACTGGATAATCCCGATAGAGATTTGACGTTCATATCTATATCTCTGGGATTTATCCGGATACCTGTGACGGAGGAATTATACATTTGCGATGACCTCGACCTGTATGGTTTAGCGAGATTATCCGTGATCGTCATAATCTACGGGTGGATAGATTATGGACATGAAATTTGATTTCGTGACGGATATACCTGAACCTAGAGAGTCTCAATAATGAAACATACTCGTTGAGCACTAGAGCAACATAAATAAATAATATTGATTATTTATAAAGTCGTTTAATGGTTAAACGCAAGATACATGCAAAAGACACTAGATAGTCATTTACTTAATTATTGTGTATTTACATTTAATACTTGATTAATTTAAATACACATTAATTAATAGTCAAAATGAGTTATTTGACTTATTTCCTAAATGAATATATGTTTTTAATATTTAATGTAAATATTATACATATATTTAATATATTTGTATTTGATTAATTAATTAATTATTTAATTGTTAAATGATTAAATTAATTAAAATATAAATATCTTATGTTAGGATAATTAAAGTAAATGACATTAGTTGCAATTGTTGACCAAAATAAATATCTAATAAAGGTTATAAAAGAAATTTATGCAAGTTGATTTACTAATAATGCAAATGAAATTGAAATTACAATTTGTTGCATTGGTATGCAAATTTCGGCCAAGACATTTTTTGGCAAGTATAAATTGTTTTTTCATTTTTCATTTCATTAACCTAATACACTTTATCACAAAAAAAGTTCCATTGAAGAAAGGCAAAGAAAGAAAGTGAAGGAAGAAAAGAAAAACCAAAGAAAAGGCTTGGATTTTGTAAGTTTCTTAAACTTACTATTAGAGAGGAATTTGTTCCTTATGATCTAGGCTATCTCTCATGAGTTTCTTAAGTTATTCTTTTCTTTATTTCTTGTGGTTTTTGATGATGGAAATTTGTTGAAGAGTGTTGAGCATGTATGATGAACAAAGAATGTAACTAGTGTAGTTATATGTATTCTTTTAAGGTTTATGAAACCAAGTTGCTATTCTAGAGTTGTTGACCCACTCTTAAATGACCTAGATTTGATCTTGAGTTGTTTCATTGTGTTGAGACTTGAATTGGATGTAATATTGATGATTGAAACAATTGATTTAATGTATATGGCCTAATTTGTCAAATTTGAGGAAATTGAAAAATTAGGGTTTATGACTAACTCCAAATTTGGGGGTTTTCATATATGTTGTGTATTTATGTATGTGTGTATATGATGCATATAAAGTTTCATGTTGATTGGATATCATTAGGATGTGTCTTGAAGCATGAAAGTGCAAAATGCACAATTTTTGGCACCAAATGGTGCTCTCGGCTTTGTGTAGGAAATTTGGGGATTTTGGTTGCTTTGGTGTTTTGATGTTTTGAACATCATAAGTTCATCTTAGAAATGATTTAGAATCATTCAAAATTGATTGGATCAATTTCGGACTAAACGGACAAAAATGCAAAGCAAGGGTATTCGGTAAATTCACCTAAAAATGTTTTATTGAATTTATTTTCATAATTTGATTATTGGAATGTTAAATAAATATGTTTATTTAATTTATCCGAGAAAAATTTTGAAATCTGAAAATCGGATTTTCACCGCTTCCGCTGCGTTACGGATAACCCCCCTAAAATAACCCCTTCATTTCTAATCGACAAACTCCTCATTTCAGTGGATGTCTCTCTTGTGACGACTCACATCCAGGTCTTTGCCTTTCTCTTTATGCTTCACATTTCTCCACGTCCGACCTGATTCTCGGAACCCTTTGCATCAGAATCTGTGTCATCAATCCCGATGGGCTCTTCCCCAGGGTCTCTAGTCGTGGCGCTCATCTGACCATCCCTCCTCGTGAAAGTCTTCGACGATGACTCATTCTTTTCCTTTCCCCTTGTCTTTACTAGGACCAACCCATGGATCTGGGCTTTGAGCACCTAAATTTCTTGCTATATGACTTGCATTTGTTATTGGAGCTGCTTTTCTCATGGCCTACATTTGGTCCTCCATTTTCTTTGTCATCTCGTTCCTGATTGACGAGATGTTCATCATAGGTATCAGGTGGTTGGATACTTCTTCCTCCCGGTGAGCAGCGGATGTAGAGATTCTATACTCCTTTATCATGGGGGCCATTCCTATTTGATTGAGTGAACTTTCTTAGATTTAATGATTGTGGGAAATCGTAAACACAACTTTCCGTCGCAATGATTCTCACAAACGACGCCAATTATTTGAGGTTTGATGCGAGCAAATGGACATTTGCTGAAGCTCACTGTCATTTATAAATTGAATGGTAGAAGCTTGTTGTTGCAATTTTTTTGGATGGTTTTTTGTGACATCAATCACAAGTGATAAAATAAAATTGGTGTCAAGTGTTGTAAATATCTATGGTAAAAAAGTCCGGGCTTGGTCCGGGATCAAAAAAACTCGGATCGGTCTTTAAAATTAGAGGTTCGGCTCAAAAAGTCTGGGTCCGGCTCGGGTCGAGTCGGGAATATATATATATATATATAGAGTTCGGATTGAGTTTTTTCCCAAGTTTAGACCGGGCTTATCAAAGTTCGGGCTCGACCCGTCTATTGCCACTCCTAACTGCAAACGTGGTAAAATAAATTCACGATATTAATACGGATTGCCACAACTTAAGATCGGTTTTTTAGACAATTGTGATGGATAACTAAAGAAATCCACTGAAAAAAAGAGAGTGAGAGAGAGAGTAGCAGCTACTGTCATTTTTTACCAAAATTAAATTTGAAGAAAATAAATTATTAAATAGAAGAAGAATAAAGAAGATTTTTTATTCAAAATCATAAATTTACTTATTTATTAATTGTTGACGGCTGATTTTGGTCTCAGGGCAATATGGGAATATCACATCCGAGGTAATTTTCCTTCAATAGTGAATTTATTTGGTTATGGGGGACCAAAAGCAAATTTAGCGAGAGACAGATAAACACACTAATCGACAAAGAGATTTAACGTGGTTCGGCGGATTTTTTGTCCGACCTACGTCCACGGGCACAAACAGAACTATACTTTTATTACTTAAATACGCTTCTCAGATCTTTTGGTGTTTACAAGTCAGAGCTTGATGATTTTGATGCCAACTCTCCACCTTCAACTTGTCCCTTTCACTCACCCTACCCTCCTATTTATAATGGTGAAGAAATCATATTCCTATTCGTACGAGAAATCCCAGTCCGAGATGGTTTTCTTTTCCTACAAGGATTCCTAGTTGAACCAATTTCATTTTCCTATAAGGATTCCTAATCAAAACTATCTTTTACTTTCTCTATCCTACTAGGACTCTGAATTACCAGTTTCCCCATGAAAATATGATAACTTATCTTCTGGAGCATATCCCGCCATATTCTCGGTCTTCATGAGGTCGGTCACGATGGTCTTTTGAACTGAGAATGCTGCTATCGATCTGATAATGCCCGGTCATCTGAACCCAAGTGCTCGGTTACCGATCATAAAGTGCTCGGTCACTTACTGTTTGGCTCTTAGTGGTCGGGTCGGCATTTAATGATTTCGACCGAGAAGGGAATTACCCTTTTTACCCCTGTCGTACTCCTTAAATAACATAGGTCCTGAAAACACCATCAACATCTGTCCCATAGTTATCGGTTCCAACGAGTTTGCGAGTTGGTGCCGGGAACTATATAAAGATGGTGGGCTGATCGCCTTGCTGGTGGTCGCTCCAGAAATCACAGAAAATTGCATTCGCCATCAACAAAGTCTTCTGTTTCTATCTCATATCCTCGGTATTGGAGATGCTGACCCTATTCAGAACGATTCTCCACCTCAAAGCAAATTGCTTACTTGGGTCGTCCCATTAGGAGATGAAGTTCCTATTGTTGTCTGAACTAAAAATGACTTCTCCTCTGTAATATTTGTACCACAGATTGGAGGTCCTGACCTCTGACTGATCCAATCTTGATTGTGAGGAGAAAATTTTGCCTCTGAGCTAACGATGATGTGCTCGGTGGCATGTGATCATGTATTGAGCTGTGAAAGATATTTGGACCTGGGGGAATGTTACGTCTCCAGTCCGAAGGGCTGATTCGGTGGGACCTAACCCGACCCCAAATGAAGAGAGGCACTTGGACCTGGGGGAATGTTATGTCCCCAGTTCGAAGGGCTGACTCGGTGGGACGTACTCCGACCCCGAGCTGAGAAAGGCACTTGAACCTGGGGGAATGTTACGTCCCCAGTCAAAGGGCTTGACTCGGTGGGACGTACCCCGACCCCGAGCTGAGAAAGGAACTTGGACCTGGGGGAATGTTACGTCCCCAGTCCAAAGGGCTGACTCGGTGGGACGTACCCCGACCCCGAGCTGAGAAAGGAACTTGGACCTGGGGGAATGTTACGTCCCCAGTCCAAAGGGCTGACTCGGTGGGACGTACCCCGACCTCGAGCTGAGAAAGGAACTTGGACCTGAGGGAATGTTACGTCTCCAGTCCAAAGGGCTGACTCGGTGGGACGTACCCCGACCTCGAGCTGAGAAAGGAACTTGGACCTGGGGGGGGAATGTTACGTCCCCAGTCGAAGGGCTGAATCGGTGGGACGAACCCCGACCCCGAGCTGAGAAAGGAACTTGGACCTGGGGGAACGTTACGTCCCCAGTCCGAAGGGCTGACTCGGGGACGTACCCCGACCCCGAGCTGAGAAAGGAACTTGGACCTGGGGGAATGTTACGTCCCCAGTCCAAAGAGCTGACTCGGTGGGACGTACCCCGACCCCGAGCTGAGAAAGGAACTTGGACCTGGGGGAACGTTACGTCCCCAGTCCGAAGGGCCGACTCGGTGGGACGTACCCCGACCCCGAGCTGAGAAAGGAACTTGGACCTGGGGGAATGTTACGTCCCAGTCCGAAGGGCTGACTCGGTGGGACGTACCCCGACCCCGAGTCGAATAACTAAGTGGCCTCGGCGGAACGAAATCCAGCCCCGAGCCGAATAACTGAATGGCCTCGGCGGAACGTAATCCAGCCCCGAACCGACTAATCAAGTGGCCTCAGCGGAACGAATCTAATCACCGATCCGATTAACCACGTGGCCTCGGCGGAACGAATCCAGCCCCGAGCACTGGTAATCTTTGGGACTTGTATAGAAGGGAAGTGAATCGACCTTTTGTAGCCCTACCAAATCTGGCATGGGCGTCCCTCTGCCAGACCGGCGAAAAACAAAAACAAGATTCTGGAAAATAAAATCAAAAGGCGGGGGGGTGACTTAGCACTTATCCCAAAACAAAAACGTTTCGCAAGCATAAACAACAACATGGATGCCTCAAGACAGCGTCCCGCCCGAGGTTTCCAAAACACAATTCTGAATCTTTCAATTCAGAGTCCCGGCGAACCAGGATTCGGATCAGTAGAGCGTTTGAATGGTGATGGTACATCCTCTACACGTCGGTTCACTGGGGAGCCTGTGTATTGTATGAGGGCTCCTCCTTACCACGCTGGAGCAGGCACACGCCACAGGGGCACAACGCATCCCCGTGCTGTGTCTCTCTCGGATCCGAATGATGAATGGATCTAAGAGTATCCGTGATACTAAGTGCATATTCCTCCTTAGGTCCGGCATCACTGGAGCTAGCAATCGTCACGGGGGTGTCATCACCCCCCGTGCTATGCTTTCCCACGGATCCATTACATCGGGTAGGTGAGGATCAAAAGAGTGTTCGACACATTAAGGGCATGTTCCTCCTTATGTTCGGTAACACTGGAGTAAGCAATCGCCACAGGGGTATCATCTCTCCCTGTGTTATGCTTCTCACGGATCCTATGCATCGAGTATGCCCCTGAGGACCCCGAGCCAAGAGAGATACTTGGTTCTGGGGGAATGTTCCGTCCCCAGGCCAATAAGCGTGACTCGGTGGGACGTAACCTGACCCCGAGCCGAATAGTCCATAAGGCCTCGGCGGAACAAGATCCAGCCCCGAGACGATTATCGTAGTGGCCTCGGCGGAACGTAATCCAGCCCCGAGCCGATTGAAACATTAAGGGCATATTCCTCCTCATGTTTTGCTGTCTCATAGCTGTTACATGCGTAGAAACCACTTGTCCTCTCACCATGATCTGACCATTGATCAAGGCAGAGCCAGCAAAATTCGAATTTACATGGAGGTGTACATGTCATATGCATACAGCCTTGGTTTTTCTCAATCGGTCGCTTGCACCTTGGACAAGGCTTGGAATTAGCGAGTATCCAATTCATATTTTATGACTCAGCACTATTCTTCAGCACCCACTTGGTTACGGTATCACAGTCTACAGGGCGGTGAGCTTCTTCTGGAGCAGGACACCATTTTGTCTTCCTGTTGTCTTCAACATAAGACTGAATGAAATAACGGTTATACTTTTCTTTATCTTCATCAGAAGACAATAAGTTAATCATATTTTGGCCAACAGCAGCAGCACAAGAAGGATCGGGACATCGTAACATCAAACACCCAGGACCACCATTAATGGCATTGCTGATATACCCACATGTCATTTCTTCACCATTAGGAAATTGAACTGTTGGTTTCTCTAACAAGCCAACAACATTGCGAACCATTTCTTCGTTAGCAAACCATTCATCATGCACTTTACTGACACTCCAATTATAAAAGCGAAGCAGGATGCTAGCTGATTGCTATTAGAGATAATATCATCAGAATCATCGGAATCGTCATCCATGAACTCGTAATCGGCCATATCAGCATCGTCGCTATCGTCAGCAAAAGTAGGCACCATATCGTCATCGCCGTCGCTGTAGAAATCGTCGTCTTCCGCTGATTCGTTCCTTCGTCGGCTAGTTCTGGTCTCGAATTTTCCGTCGTGCGCTCCTTCTATCTTTTCCAACCGGTCTACTATGGTTTTTAGCAGGGTTTGATTTTCCTCCATTTCTTTCCTTAGGTTCTCCTCGATTTTCTCCATCCAATCCGCAGCCGAGCTCCCTGATGATTGGTGGTTTCCGCCTTCCGCCATTGTCTTAGTACACGAGTTGCTTTTTGTTGGTTCCCCACAGACGACGCCAACTGTTGACGGTGGATTTTGGTCTCAGGGTAATACGGGAATATCACCTCCGAGGGAATCCTCCTTCAACGGTGAATTTGTTTGGTTATGGGGGACCAAAGGCAAATTTAGCAAAAGACAGAAAAACACACCAATGGACAATGAGATTTAACGTGGTTCGGCGGATTTTTTGTCCGACCTACGTCCACGGGCACAAACAGGACTATACTTTTATTACTTAAATACGCTTCTCAGATCTTTTGGTGTTTACAAGTCAGAGCTTGATGATTCTGATGCCAACTCTCCACCTTCAACTTGTCCCTTTACTCACCCTACCCTCCTATTTATAATGGTGAAGAAATCATATTCCTATTTGTACAAGAAATCCCAGTCCGAGATGGTTTTCTTTTCCTACAAGGATTCCTAGTTGAACCAATTTCATTTTCCTATAAGGATTCATAATCAAAACTATCTTTTATTTTCTCTATCATACTAGGACTCTGAATTACCAGTTTTCCCCATGAAAATATGATAACTTATCTTCTGGAGCATATCCCGCCATATTCCCGGTCTTCATGAGGTCGGTCACGATGGTCTTTTGAACTGAGAATGCTCTGTCGATCTGATAATGCCCGGTCATCTAAACCCAAGTGCTCGGTTACCGATCATAAAGTGCTCGGTCACTTACTGTTTGGCTCTTAGTGGTCGGGTCGGCATTTAATGATTTCGACCGAGAGAAGGAAATTACAATTTTACCCCCTGTCGTACTCCTTAAATAACATAGGTCCTGAAAACACCATCAACATTAATGATAAAAAAAAAATTGATATTTTAAATTTAAAAAATGCCTAAATTTATAATTTTTCTTATTGCGATGGTAATGATCATCAATCACGTTTTTAAAAGTTATTATCAGTCTATCATGTGATGCGGTGCACGATAGTCTGCGTTTGTTTATTCCAATCAACTGTGCCAACAACTTTTAATCAAACCTGACGACGTCACCTAGACCTACCATCATTTTTTTTCCAAAATATTTATTGATACGCTTATGCTCATTTTCGTAAATAATATTTTTAAATGTGAATTTTACAATTTGTAAGGGGTAATTATAGTACTTATAGATTCATTCAATTCAATGAGGGGTCATATGGTCATTTGCGTGGATAGCAACTAAAGCCGTTAGACTTAACGGCAGATTTAACAGATTCGGCCCTTTTGGGTGCGTGGTGAGACACGTTGGAAATAGTGGCCAGTGGGTGCACGGTGATAAATATCAAAACATTTGGGTGCCGCGGAAAATAACCCAAAAAATGCTGGGAAATAAAAGATTTGTTAAGAGATTTTCTTATAAACAGTGTCAAATATGCACTTTACTTTAAAGGCGTATTTTATTGGTGGCAGAGTCGGGAGCTAAAATGAACAAATTATAAATTTAAGGAAGTTCAATTTAAAGGTGTCAAATTATAATTGTCTCTTTTTAAAGATAAATTTTACCCTGAAATTTAAACCGAGATGGGGCCGTGGGATCCGATGTATTAGAATTTGGTACAGATATAATTTATAAATTGATTGGTTAACATATTTATATTAGTAAAAAATATAATATATATATATATTTTTTTTTTTGTGTTAGACGAGTATTGAACGTGGTCGGATGACCTAATACATTAAAATGATATAATTTATGAATTCACTTATTAAACATACCGATTATAAATATTAAGTATTATATGTAGCTGATTGTCCCTACTTATTTCCACCGAAAATTTTCCAAATTGGGAACCCACAGCATGTCTGCTCTTCTTGTGGTAATTCCAACGTAGAAATTGATTAGTTATTATGTTTTTACTACTTTAATTACGGTGATATAATAAATAACTATAATTATTGATGTGTAACAAGTTATTATTGAATAATATTTTATTTTTCCACCAATTGACTTGTAAAATACCAAAATTATCCTAATGAAATCTTCTTTTTTTTTAAATACGGCTAAAATTGTAATAAATTTGAATTAAAATGAATTTAACAAGACCAAATTAACAATAAAAAGAAAATTTGTAGATAAAATTATTTAATGTTAAAAAGAATATTTTACCAATGTGATGTCATCAAAGTATCATCATTTCACAAGTGTAGTAACAACAAATAATAAAGTGATATTTAATAATATGTTTAATTTTTAAGATTGAGAGATCAAACTATCATTAGAGTACTTAATGGATGAACATTATCCATATTGAAGTGTTTTAGAATCTTCTCAATATATGCAGACTGATGGATAAATACTCCATTAGTTTTATACTCGATTGCGAGCCGAGATAATATTTCGTTTTCCCCTAAGTCTTTCATCTCAAATTCTCTTTTAAAATATTCAGTAGTTTTTAAAAAAAATTCAGGAGTTCCAATTAAGTTCATGTCATTAACATACACTGGTTGTGATAGCAAATCCAGATTCAGACTTTCTAATAAATACGCATAGGCATATCAGATAATTTTATATATCTTTCTTTCATCAAATATTTACTTAAATGATTTACCACATATGTCGGATTGTTTCAATTCGTACAGAGATCGTTGTAACTTGATTGAACACAATTTACGATCATTGATTTATATGCTTCATACATTTTCAATCCTTCGAGGATTTTCATGTAAATATTACTGTTAAGTGAGTCATAAATGTATGATGTCACTATATCCATAAGGCGCGTGTCTAGTCTTTCAAAGACTGCCAAAACTGATTAAAAATCGAAATGTAGTGGTATCCATCACTGGAGAATATGTATCCGCATAGTCAAAATCTAACCTATGTAAGAAACCTTGTGCAACTAGTTGCGTTTTATATCTAATGATTTATGTTCATTATGTTTTCGTACAAACACCCATTTGTAATCAACGGGTTTGACATCTTTAAGTGTCTGGACTACGGGTCCAAATACCTCATGTTTGGCTAAAAAATGAATTATGCTTGAATTGATTCTTTCCATTGAGGCCAATCATGTTTTTTCTACATTTATCGACAGTTTGAGGTTCAAAATCATTTGTAATTTCAGTAGCTACTGTATATGCAAACACATTATTGATGATTATTTCTTTTCGATCCCACATTTCTCTTATATACGTATAATTTATATACTTTTCATTATTTTTGGATTTTTGAGCCTCTTCAGGGGCTGGTGTCTTTTTAGGGACTATCGGTTCTTCTGAAATTGGTAATTCAGAAAATGTAGATATAATCATTGCTCGAGCATTATTTTCAATAAGATATGGATCTCTCATTTTCCTCTTCCGGGAAATAGTATCTTTAGAATCAAGTGGTCTACCATATTTTTGTCTTACAATAGATGGTTCATTAGCTGCTTTTGTACTAGATTGTTGTTCAACAGGAACAATCACCCGAGTTAGTCTATTAATAACTATTATACGTGACATGGTTCCTTTTGATGTCTCTATAAATATATCACGTAATTGATTGCAATTTTCTACAAATGAACTATCATTCACACACTTCATTTTCACATTGACTGGTGCGAGAATCGAAATGAGACATAATAAACAAATACTAAGAAAATGTGTTGCTTAATTACTTTTAAAAAGATGAAAATTGTCTTATTTAAATGGAAAAATATAAATATTTAATCTGTTAGAAGTTCCAATTACTAACAAGATTATGGCGCTTTTCAGGGCCTTCAATTAGGTCAGCATGACCATATATGGTATATAATTTTGCTATAAACAATATTGATATTTAGAAATAAAACATAACAAAACAAAGTACACATTATAAAGTACTAATTGTCATCAAATTTTATCTCTTTAGTTTTAAAGAGATTCGACACATTAAGGTGAACAAGATCTGTTGGATCTTTAGCCACTCTAATGTTTCTTATCTGCTGGTTAAATCTATTTTTATCACTTATCATAATGGAGATTCATGACTATTATCAAGACATAATCATGTCGATCTTTACATTTACATATCCATAATGATATATTTTATATTCACTTCAGGGAATGATAAATATCTTATTTCCAAAAAAAAAAATCAACTCATAATTTCATATGTGAGATAAAGTTAAGTTACACTCAATAACAATAGACCATCTATGTCTTTTATAGTAGTCAAAACTTCATACTCTCTTGAAAATATTTATTACATCTAGAACTTCAGGTTTCGATATTACATTATTATTTAGATATCAGGTTCTAAAAAGGAAATTATATTTCAGAAATTTAATTTTTGATTGATAAGATTAATATTTAGAACTTCAAGTTCCATTGTATATTCAAAACTTCAGGTTCGATGGTAAATTTAAAATTACATGTTTTAATCTAAAGTCTAATTGATTGAGGTTAGAACTTCAGGTTCTTTAATTGTAGTGCAATTATAGAATTTTGGGTTTTATAATTATTTTGTAGATCTAGAATTACAGGTTCTAATCTAATAATTAATTAATGAGTTTAGAAATTCAGGTTCTAATTTACATTTTATAATTAATCATAATTATGAAATAAACTAAAATAAATTATAAAAATAAATTTTTTAAAAAAATTATTTTATGACGTGGAGGATTCAAATTAATGACAATTGTATAGCATACTTATAAAAATAATTAAGATGTTAAACTAATAACATATTTAATAAAAGAATAATAGAGTGAGTTAGAACTGCAAGTTCTAATTTTAAGATTGAAATTCAGAACTTTAGGTTCTGATTTATTTATACTCATGAAAGCCTTACACAATACCTGTTGGGGTTGGTGCTCAGAGCGCCAATTCCCGGTTGTATTTCTTTTGAATACTTCTGTAAAACATTATTATTATGAATAATATATGCAGTTTCTATAATATAATGTATCTTTTTATATGGTAAAGACGTAATGACCTTAGAATGATTAGTCATGATACTGTTACAAAAGCGTCGCAACTGACATTGAGAAGTATCATGACGTTGTCATTCTCAGACTGTTCATGGTTAAGGTTTACACTACTTGGTCAGTATAGTAAACCCGTTGAGACCGGTACATGTCGTATACTGGAATATATGATTCCAATGGTTTCTCAATGAACCATTAGTCTTGGAGACTAGTATAGACGTGTGGGTGTTTATAGCGGATAAACACTGAACGACTCACCGAAGATTCTTAATGGATGGTACACCAACGTCAATAAGAATCTTCTCGGTTGAGTAGCACTTGTGATTCTTAGACTTGAGATGTCATTGTGGGCACATGAGACATCTTCTACACTTAGATGGCAGTCACGTCACCGATCTATTTAGATCAGACCTCCGCTTGTTCGTTGGGTGTAGATAGATCCTCAGGGTGTCCTATGTGTATCAAGATAGGATCCGTCAGTTCTGTGTACCAGAACATAGGTAGTCCATATGATTAGCAATCGGATAAAACCATGGGCCCGTGGTAAAGTTTAGAAGCTAGTTCTAAACATTCTTTTAGAAATTGCTAATAGAATAGTCGACTGGATAATCCCCGTAGAGATTGGACGTTTACATTTATATCTCTGGGATTTATCCGGATACCTGTGACGGAGGAATTATATATTTTCCATGACCTCGACCTATATGATTCAGCGAGATTATCCGTGATCGTCATAATTTACGGGTGGATAAATTATGGACACGAAATTGGATTTCGTGACGGATATACCTGAATCTAGAGATTCTCAATAATGAAACATACTCGTAGAGCACTAGAGCAACATTTATAAATAATATTGATTATTTATAAAGTCGTTTAAAGGTTAAACGCAAGATACGTGCTAAAGGGACCCGATAGTCATTTGCTTAATTATTGTGTATTTACATTTAATACTTGATTAATTTAAATACACATTAATTAATAGTCAAATTAAGATATTTGACTTATATCCTAAATGAATATATGTATTTTATATTTAATGTAAATATAATACATATATTTAATATATTTGTATTTAATTAATTAATTAATTATTTAATTGTTAAATGATTAAATTAATTAAAATATAAATATCTTAACTTTGGATATTTGATTTAAATGGCTTAGTTGCCTTTATTGACCAAGTTATAAATATCTAATAAAGTGTTTTTTGATATTTAATCAACTTGATCAAATTTTGTGAAATGAAAATGAAATTAAAATTGTTAAATATATGCTTGTGAAATTCGGCCATAGGCCTTTTGTGTAATAAGTATATATTGTTTTCATTTCATTTCACTTTCTAACCTAATACACTTTGACATAAACTCCATTAAAAGAAACAAAGAAAGCTTGAGAGGAAGAAAGGCTAAAACAAAGAAAAGCTTGGATTTTAGTAAGTTTTTTCAACTTACTATTAGAAAGGAAAATATTCCTTAGGATCTAGGCTACATCTTTTGATGTTCTTATGTTATTCTTTTCTTTATTCTTTGTGTTTTTGATGATGGAAGTTTTGTTGAAAGTGTTGAGCATGTATGATGATGGAAGCTTGTGACTATTGTAGTTATAAGTATTCTTTTATGGTTTTTGAAACCTTGTTGCTAATCTAGAGTTGTTGACCCACTCTTAGATGACCTAGATTTGATATTAAGTTGTTTCATTGTGTTGAGACATTGATTGGATGGAAGAATGATGATTAAAGTAATTGATTTAAACTATTTGGTCTAATTTGTTCATTTTGAAGAATTTGAAAATTTAGGGTTTAAGACCTCATCCAATTTGGGGCTTTTCATTTATGTTGTGTATAAGGATTTGTATATGATGCATATAAAGTTTCATGTTGATTGGATTACATCTTGATGTATTTTGAAGCATGAAATGACAAAGTGCACAATTTGGCACCCTTGTGAGGCTCTCGGCCAAATGGATAAATTTTGGGGATTTTGTTGCTTTTTGTGTTTTGATGTTTTGAACATGCTAAGTTCATCTTAGAAATGATTTAGAATCATTCAAAATTGATTTGATCAATTTCAGACTAAAATGGACTAAATACCAAGTGTAAAGGCAATTCAGTAAATTCACTTAAATATGATTTATTTGAATTTTATTCCATAATTTGATTATTGGATAATTAAATAAATATGTTTATTTAATCAATCCGAGAAAAAGTTTTGAAATCGGAAAATTTGATTTTCCACCGCTTCCGCTGCGTTACCGGATTTACCCCCTAAAAACCCCTGCAAAATGGTATCAGAGCGAGTATGATTCTAGGCCCCCTAAATGATTAGCCTTTATTAAATCAATGTTTAATCATGTTTTCTTGACACTTAGCGGAAAATCCTTGATTAATAAGGTTTTAATGTAATTATGTATTTGATGCATGTTATGTGGTCCGTCTTGTCAATACGGTTTATGAATACTTTTCTGTGACTACATCCGAGACTGTGCCTCTGCTGTGAGGGTGTAGCCGATAGAGATTTATTTATACCGGATGTATATTAGATACTAGATAAATTCAAGCGAAAGCGGAATTCTGAACGTGCCCTAGCTGTCAGGATTACGTAAGTAACTTGAGTTTATCATTGACAAGTTTAACCTTGGTACGTCTCCTTGTGGGCCTGCCTTCGCAGCGATAACGAGAAACGACCAGGACCGGAAACCCATGAGTCACTATTGAGTGATTAACAAATGAGTTGTTTACCTGATGAATATACGTAGGCGAGACCGTGCATCTGCTGTGAGCTGAAATATATTCACGGGATCCACTTTTCACTATTTGTATTTAATTTAATTATTAAATCTTTGTATTCTGTTTGGGGATTACAGTAATGCATGATTTAGTGAGAGAGACATTTTTAGATTAAAAATCCATGATCTAGTTTATGCTTTTGATATTATATGAAACTGCTTAATTTCTGCTAACCGTTTTTCGTGATCTATATGATAGATTGGCGATGACGGCACAATCCACAAATCACTTTGCGCGTATGCTTGATGCGAACAAACTGAAAGGCGCTGAGAACTTCGCCGAATGGGAATTGGATTTGAGGATTGTCCTCGATTCCGAAAAGCCGGGATATGTTCTTGAGGGTCCGTTGCCCCTTGCTGTGGGTGTGGATGCTTCGGAGGAGGAACGCCAAGTTTTTGAAACTTGGAAGGATGATGATTTAAGGGTTAAATCATACATCCTTAGTTCACTGTCTCCAAAACTCAAGAAACAATACTATGGTATGCTAGATTCGTATAGTATGATGACGCGATTGAGACAATCGTTTGAGAACCAATAACAAGTGATTGTTCACAAAGTCGCAATGGAACTGTTCCATGCGCGTCTGGATGAGGGCAAGATGTTAGCCCATATGTTCTTCAGATGATCGATTTGATCGATCAATTGAGGCAACATAATCTCATCTTGAATGACATTCTCGGTAGGAGTGTCATTCTTGGTTCGCTTCCAGCTTCATATCGCCAGTTCGTTATGTACTTCAACATGAATGAGACTGTTTGTACCTACCAGGAGCTACATAGGATGTTGCTCACGGAAGAAGAGGACCTTAAGAAGGGAGTACCGACTCACCCTCCTAGATCTACTTCTCTTTCTGCTTCTTCCCAATGATGGTCCAAGGGAAAGAAGAATAAAGGAAAGAAGAAGAAGGCTTTTGGTCCTCAACAACAGGCAAAGATTGCTAAGCCCAAGAGGGCTTCTGAAGACAAATGCCACCACTGCGGCAAAGTCGGGCATTGGAAAATGAACTGTCCTGATTACATCGCCCAGCTGAGGAGAGATAGAGCATCTACATCAGGTACATTTATTTTTCCAGTTATTGATTTATCTTTGGCTTGTGAAGCCGTTACATCCAACTGGATTTTAGATTCTGCATGTCTCATTCACATTTGCAATTCGTTACAGGTGCTGAAGGAAAGTAGGAGGCTGAAGCCCGGGGAGATGCAGTTGTGATTCGGGAGTGGAGACTCTTTGGATGCAGTTGCAGTGGGAGTATGCGAGATCTCATTGCCGAATGAGACACTTTTGTTAAATGAATGTCATTTTGTACCAGGATGTGTAGCTAATATTATATCACTTTTTGTATTGGATACATAAGGCTTTTGTATTAATATTAAGAACAGTTCTTTATATTTATATGATAGAAATAATATTCAGATCATTAGTTGTCCAAACCAGCATGGTCATTATACATTGCAAACTTCAAAAGATATTTTAAATACTGGAGTTAATAAACGTAGTTTACCTTTAATTAATGATACTGAACTTTGGCATATGCGGCTTGGTCACTTTGGCGTTAAACGCCTTACCCAATTGGTTA
>SKCR01019154.1:0-44071 GCA_019454045.1 Zanthoxylum bungeanum | reverse complement strand
GATTCGATTACTCCCACTGATCAATTCCATCAAAATGGAATCGCAGAAGTTTAATATCAAGCAATAATCAAATTCATTAAATAACTTCATAACTAATTGCCATAAATTCATGTGTTTCGATCATATCAAACATCTTCGAACAATTCAAAGACTCACAATGAACTTTATAGTTTTCAAAACTTCAAATAGAATATCTTTGAACCATTCAAAATATTCCATCTGGGTTTCATTAGAAACACATTGACAGTTCTTTGAACAATTCAAGACGTTCAATATGTTCACTATTAGAAACTCGTAACTAAGTTATGACAATTCATCAACTGAGTTACGAAGCAAAGAAAAGCCTACAAGGCAATTTCCAATTCATTAAACTACATACATCCAATGTATTAGTCTAATAAATCGGTGGTCCAATGACAATCATCGGTTAAATGAGATTTAATCACAAAGAATACAATATTCATTAAATGGATAAGGATATATGGTGTGATCTCATATCAGACCATCCTTTACCATATGAAACAAGCATCTGATGCTTTTACGATAAAACTCATAAAGCACAGTTCTAAGTTATCTATTCTACCGAATATTTTCTTAATGTTTATCTTTCATTAATGACACTATTAGTTATATTAAAATATGTAACAACTGTTTATACATAACAAGTAACTATCCAATATCCACAAGTTCTGATATCAAATATGAAAACAATTATTAAATATTATTTTAAACAACTAGACGGGAGATCCTGGATCCAATACCTATAGTTGTTGTATTATGAGAATCAAAATTCTCTATACAAAACTATACGCATATTCTTTCTTGAGCTTTATAATTTGCGTTCAATTATTCACAACAATTGCAAATGATGATTAGCAAACTGTGTCAGACACGTGACTTCTAAAAGTCACTAAAAGCCAAGAAACATAATTATAAGACAAACAAATACTAAATAGGTTTTTATTAATGCCAGTCAAGAATCTCGAGACATGAACTGATTCGTTTCAATTCTTACTGCACAAGAAACTATTCTATCTAGACAGTTATATCCTTAAACCAGATATCTATTTAGATTACCTAATCCTGACTTAGTAACTAAGTCACAAACCATATTGATTTTCAAAAGAAAATCGGAACAATAGTTCCCGATGGTTTTAACTAATCTAACAATATCTAAGTCTACTGTATTTCTTCTAGAACTACGCAACCATAGGTAAAGTCAGAAAACCTATATATTCAAGTAATAGACATGCAGTGGATTAGAAGTATAAATCTATAAACAATATAGAATATAAGGAAAACAAAACCAGTAAATTCCAAAATATTACGCACTGCCTGAGTTATGGATTTTAAACTCAGCAGTGTCTCCCACTACATTACATAATACCGTAATCCCCAACGGACAACGGAATTCAATAATTAAATCGAATTCCGTAGTGAAAGTAGGATCCCATGAATATAGTTCGACTCATAGCTTTGGCACGATCTCGCCTACGTATATTCATTAGGTAGACAACTCTTTGTCAATCACTCACCAGTGACTCCTGTTTCGGTCCTGACCATTTCTCGCTGTGACAGCTTTGCCCACGTTCACAGGGAGGCGTATCAAGGCTACACTTGTCAATGACAAACTCAAGCTACCGGTGTAGTCCTGACAGCTTTGGTACATTCAGGATTTCCACTTTCACTTGAATTTATCCAGTATCATTATACAACCGATATGGATAACAATCCTATAACTACACTACACACCTCACAGCTTTGGCACGATCTCGGATGCACTTATAGAAAAATAACCATAAACCGTACTGACAAGATGGACCAAGAAACATATATCCAATACACGTTACTACTTTAAAACCATATTTAAAAGTGGGGACCTACGGAAGCTATACTCTACATCCAATGCAGAATTTTACTCTAAATCGTTTTCTAAACATTTCAATTCTACTTTAGAAAACATAACATAATTTAACTATTAAATTTCCGTTATATTTTCCGTTAACGTAAAACCAAAAATTAAAGAAACATATATAGATTACAAGTATGTGCAAACATTAAAATTGGATTATATATCAAATATCAAGCATGAATAATGTAATGGATGAAGCATCAGACCCGCTCTGATACCATTTTTGTTAGGGTTTTGGGCTATGGAGCGGAGCGGAAGCGCAGTTTCGGGCGAAATTATCTTTAAAATTTTTTTCAAAATACCAAATAAATATTCAATATCTAATATGAATAATTTATTCATATTTCACCTAAACCTATTTATTCAATATCAAATATTGACATAAACATAGTTGAAATTTCGCGAAACTTTTACGAAAATCATTTTTTCGCAAAATTACCTAAAACGCGTTTTTGATCTAACCGACTACCCGACAGTTATGGAAACTGACCAGGTCAGCTCCAATAGTGTCGGTGAAGTTCATGGGCTGCCCGAACAGTGACGAACTCACTGTTTGGATAGCTGTTACCCGGTTGGCTCAAAATCCACCCGGTAACGCCATTTTTGGCCGTTTTCGGTTATTTCAAGTCGGAAACACTTTCCGGCAATTATGCCAACACCAAAATTATATCCAAAACATTATAAAGACAACAATTTCATCACTAAATCAGATTTATTTCCAGGTCATACACATAAACGAAATTTGCCATAAATTCATGCTTTAATCCATTTAAAACCAAGATTAATCTAATTAATCCATCACCAAATGAGTTCCACCACTTATGAAAAACTCTAGAACAATTCTAGGCTATCTAAGAGTGGATTAATAACTCTAGAATGTCAACTATTTAGTCCAACAATAATTTGAATAAATTGGAACAAAATTACACTAATTAGCTTCAATACCAACTTCACACATGCTTATTCTTCCTTCTCTCCATCAACCACAAACAAAAGTCCCAAATTTCCACAAACAAAGAAACCCTCGAATATTTCTAAGTGTCCAAGGAAACATGAAACTAATTTACAAGCTTGAGTTGTAGAGGATTACCTTTTAATCTCCCAAATTCCAAGCTTTTTTCTTGAATTTCTTTGTCTTTTCTCTTTGATTTCATCAAACCCAAATTTGGGTATTTTTCTTCCTTTTATTCGGCAGCCATGGAGTTCAAAAGAAGATGAAAAATAAATAAATCTCCTTTTTAAAGGCCAAGTTGACCGAATCTAGGGGAAAAGTGGGGCATTTTTTTTGTCTTTTTATTTTTTTTAATCAAATTAAAACAATTTCACTTTATTTTAGCCAATAAAATTAGGACATAATAAAGTGAAATCCAACTCATGACAAGTTGTCCAATTAAAACTCACCATATATCATTCAAATAATGATAAATGGATAAGGCTTTTAATTTCAATTATTTAATTATTTAATCATTAAATAATTAAACAATTAATTTACACATATATGTATTTTTATTTACATTAAATAACAAATACATATATTTATGGCATGTGTCATAATCTCATTTGACAAATAATTAATGTGTATCTAATTGTATTATGTATATATACAAATACACAATAATTATTAGCGGACAAAATCCTCTAATGCATGTGTTATCGTTTAACTAATTAAACGATCCGGATTAACTCATTTAATCCGATGAAGTATTATGAATAATCTATATTATTCTTCTCGAGTTGCCTAAGTGCTCAACGCGTACACTTTATATTGTGGGACTCTCTAAGTTTAGGTTTATCCGTCATGAAATCCAATTTCGTGTCCATAATCCACCCACTCATGGATTATGACGACCATGGATAATCTCGCTAAACTATGCAAGTCGAGATCATAGCATACATATAATCTCTCCGTCACAGGTCATCCGTATTATACATGAGATATAGATAAGAACGTCAAATTCGTTCGGTATAATACAGTCGACTTTCAATTTACGATCTCTAAATAACACTTGGAACTGGTTTCTGAAGTTATACCATGGCCATGGATTTACTAGATCGTAATCACGTGCTAGATGTCTATTCCTTGTACACAGGACTGACAGATCCTATCTTGATACGCACAGCATATATTGAGCATCAGTCCACACCCAACGAACAGGCGGAGGTCTGATCATTACTAGATCATTGACATGACTGCCATCAAATTGTGGAGGATAACTCATATATCCACAGTGGTATCTCAAGTCGATGGACCACTATGCTCACTCAACTCGAGAAGGTTCCTATTAACGTTGGTGTACCATCTATTAGGAAACCTTTAGTGAGTCGTTCAGTGTCTTATCATATAAAAACCTACATATCTATACGAGTCTCCCGAGACTCATGGTTTACTGGGATAAACCATCGGACCAAGTCATGATATACGACATGTACTAGTCTCAGCGGATTTTACTAACCGACCCGTGTTAGCAAATCTTGACCAGGAACTTTATTTAAGGATATACAACTAATAGTGCGCTTCCCAATGTCAATTACAAACTACGTTGTAACTGCGCACTATACTATAAATCCTAGGGTATTTATCTAATATAGACGTATCACTGAACCAGATTCGGTTTCGATCTAATCGTAATCAGATATGTAATCGCAATTAGATCGAATAAGCATATAAAAGACAAGGGTGCTACCATTAAATTAGTAATATTATGGAAAATATAATTGCTCGTATTTATGAATCGAACATAAATACGATCCGGATTGGCACTCCGAGCACCAACCCAAACACCAAGTTGTAGATATTTGCGTCTTCTTTCATCTGGAACTGGAATCTACTCAATCTGATATCGGAGTAAAAGGTTATGGCCAAAATAATAAAATAGGACAGAGTTGAAATTTTCAGAATTGTACACTTTTAGAACGCCATTTTAAGTTTTTGGTCTCCAAAATTCAAATGTCACATCCATTTTTCTAATTATGCATCCAAAGTATTATTTCACCTACATAAGAAATAAAAATTACAATAAAAATATATAAAACATAAATTTAATTATTATCTTACAAATGTGCTAAATTAAGAGGATTAATGAAACTATAAGTGTAAAATGATTATTTTCTGTTTATTAAATGTATACTTTTTAGTGTCTATCAAGATGCATTGTTAAACAAGTCTTCAAATTCATTGGGGGTATCTTCTTGTTGCCTCAGATCAGCTTGTGTCCAATCATCCACATATAGTATTACTTCTAAAGTTCTTGGATGTAATGAAGATCATCTAGCTTCCAAAATATTATCTCCTAAGCTGAAGGTTTGTTCAACTGCAACGGTGAAAACATGTGTTGCCGACACTTCTTTAGAAATAATTGAAAAAACATGATAGACATTTTGATATTGGTTCCACCAGTCAAGTACTTGTAAGTTTTTACGCACTAAACTTTCAGGAGGAAACTCAAAATTGGTAGATAAATAAATATCTAATTTTGGGTTGTTAGTTATTTTGTCCTTCTATTTTTTATTTTGTTGTAGTAACCAATGATCACCTACGCTAAGTCTTGAATGTATTACGGGTTCACTACTAGATTGTCCTGATGATTGTAAGTTATATCTACTAACATAATCATTAAATAAATTTATTAATCAAGCTAACTTAAACATTTGGTATGGAATTCAGTAAGATGGCTCATGTGTGAGTAGCAATTACAAGTCAGGAACTTTTCACGATATGTATGTGTAGCTTAATTTCATGGTATAATACTGGTGGGCGTAATTAAGTTTCAAGACAAGAGACATGTTATGCACATTTAGGGTAAATTTATAAAATAATGCATATAAGTGTAACATTCAGAACAATATAAAAATAGTTAATGTCACGATATTCACGCATAATTTTTGGGGTTGTGACAACTGTGACTATAACTGGGGATGACAAATTACCTTATGGGGATGGCAACTACTACGGCCTAGTGTGTTAGTAATTGGTAAAGAGCCAAGTTTTTATACATATTATTTGGACATATCAGATATGAATATGAGCATCTCTATTCAAATAGAGAAAGAATTCTCGTATGACCAGAGCCCGAACAAGGTCTGATATATTCGGGTTGGGTACAAGTAAAACTTTTATATTCATTGATTGAACGAGTCGGGTATGAGTATTGGCATCCTTGTATCATACCCGACCCTTTGTCATCTCTAACTGTAACTGATGTCAATATGATTGTGTCTGTGATTGAGCTCAAACTGATAGTGACTAAACTCAATGTGACTTACTTAAAATACGACTTATGTAAAATGTGATTGTGCCTGTGATTGATCTCAGGTTAACTTAGGTTCAATATGACTGTGACTGTGACTGAGTTCAATGTGACTTAGTTAAAACGTGAGTTACGTAAAATATGATTATAACTAAGATCAATGTGACTTAGATAAAATCTGATTATGATTGAGCTCATTGTGACTTCGAGAAAATATGATTGTGACTGAGGTTAATATGATTATGTCAATGACTAAGCTCAAGATGGCTAGATAAAATGTGATTGATACTGAGGTCAATATGACTTAAGTAAAATATGATTGTGACTAAGGTCAATGTGACCCATGTAAAATGTGACTGTAACTGATGTCAAGGTGACTTAGGTAAAATATGACTATGACTGAGGTCAATATAACTTGAGGTAAAATATGTATTATGTAAGATAAGGCTTAAGTAAAATATGAATTTAGGTAAAATGTGATTGTGACTGAGTTTAATGTGACTTAGATAAAATATGATTGTGACTGAGCTTAATGTGACTTGAGTAAAAATGTGACTCTGATTGAGCTCAACGTGACTTCAGTAAAATATGATTGTGACTATGATTGATCTCAATTTAACTATGTTGGAACTCAATGTGATTGTGTGTGTGACTGAGCTCAATGTGACTTTGTGTGTGACTGGGCTCAAAATGACTGTGATTGAGCTTAATGTGAATCAGTTAAAGCGTGACTTATATAAAATATGATTGTGACTGAGGTCATTATGACAACTAAGTTCAATTATGACTTAGTAAAATATGATTGTGACTAAGATGAATGTGATTTAGTCAATGTGATTGTGACTGAATGACCTCAATGTGACTTAAGTAAAAATGTGATTGTGAATAAGCTCAAATGACTTAGATAAAATATAAAGGTTGTATAGTATGTGCAATATAGTGATTTTAAGATTAATTTTAACTTTGGGTACAGTTTGACTTGTGTGCTGGCTTTATCGTGCTTGTTTTATAGCCATATTATAATAATAAGTAATAACAAAGAAAAAAATATAAAAGAATGGTAAAAATTAATCACAAAGAATGACAAATTAATCATAAAATATAAATTTTGTTATAAAAGAATAGAAAATAGAAGAAAAGATACCATGAAAATTGTAGGCTTTTTTTATTAATTCTGAATTGAATTATAAATGACAAGATATGTTTTTTATTTATAGGGAGATATTATGTTAAGATTGTTATCCCTATGCAATGTGAGATAAATAAACTTTTAAATATTAAAATGAAGGACCACATTATTTACAACACTCCCTCTTGGGACATATCACTTTAATTCTACAATACTTATAAAACCAGACATTGCCTCATTAAAACCTTGCCAGTAAAATCTAGTGGGACAAAACTTGGTCGAAGGAAAAAAAAGTACAATGCACTTTTATCTAACTGTAACTCATCATGTCAATGAATAGGCTCCCACTGATGAAATCATTCACCTCAAAAGCTATCATAAAGATAATTTACTGAGCCGACGCATGTCGTATAACCTTCTTAAAAAGTGGGCATCGGTAAATCTTTCATAAATAAATCTATAAAGTTCTCAGTGGATCCTATTTGTTTGAATTCAATTTGCTTGCTCTGCTGGAGCTCAATAGTGTAAAAGACCTTTGGTGAGACTTGTTTGGTTTTATCTCTCTCTATGTACCCTCCTCTAATTTGTGCAATACAAACAACATTATCTTCATATATCACTGTTAGAATATTTGTAGCGGAGTTCAAGCTACATGTGCTCTGAATGTGATAGATAAGTGACTTTAACCATATACATTCTATGTTTGCCTATCTGTGAACGTCTCTTATGAGGGTTAGATATGTATCATACATCAATACAACTAACTAGACTTGGATTTTATGTTAGCTCACTTGAATAAAATAATCCTAAGTCTTTTCTCCCATGAAGATAACAGAAAATATGTTTGATGACATTTCAACGTCGTCGAGTAGGTGCATAGCTAAATCTTGTCAATAAATTTACCGAGAATGCAATATCTAGTCTAGTGCATTGAGTTAAATATAATAAAGTACCAATTACACTAAGATATAGTACTTTTAGACCAAGTATCTCTTCATTATTTTCTTTATGACATAATAGATCCATTTTAGGATCGAGAGATCATAAATAATTTGGTTAATTTTATCCATTTTAGAATATTTCAAAATATTCTCAATTTAATTTAACCGTTGGATAAAGATATATTTAGATTTGTACTCAGTATGCAGGCTGAGACAATACCTAATTTTTCCAATATTTCAAAATCTCTTTTCAAATATTCAGTAATTTTTAGAAGCTCTTCAGGAGTTCCAATTATGTTCATGTCATTGACATATACTTCTATAATAGTAAATCTAGATTTAGAATTTCTAATAAATACGTATGGGCAAATAGGATCATTTATGTATCATTCATTGATCAAATATTCACTCAAACGATTGTACCATATGCATTCGGATTATTTTAATCCGTATAAAGACCGTTGTAACTTGATTGAATACACTTTATGATCCTTTGATTTATATGCGTCAGACATTTTCAATCATTCAGAGATTTTAATGTAATTATCAGTGTCAAATGACCTAAATATCTATGAGATATATATCAAGTCTTTTAGAGGCCGCCAAACTTAATAAAAGTTTAAACGTAATAGTATTTATCACATGGAATACCTTTATAGTCAATATTAGGTCTCTATAGGAAACCCCGTGCACGCTTTATATGTAATTATCTCGTTATGTTTATTACATTTCTTTATGAATACATATTTATATCCTACAGATTTGAGATCATCAGGTGTCTGGACTACAAGCCCAAATACTTGAGACGTTTTGTTAAAGAATTCAATTCTGCTTGAATTGTTTCTTTCCATTGAAGCCAATCATGTATTTGTCTACATTCATCGACAGTTTGAGGTTCAAAATCATTTATAATTTCAGTAGCTATTGTGAACACAAATACATTGTCGATGACTAATTTATTACGATCCCACATCTATTTGTATAAATATAATTTATTGACTTTTTCTCTTTAGAAGTTTTTATCTTTTCAGGGACTTATGTATCTTCAGGGACTCGAGTCTCTTCAAGGATCACTATTTATTCTGGAACCATTGATTATGAGAATATTGGTGATTTATAGCTCGAGCATTATTTGTAACAAGATCATGATCTCTTATTTTACCTCTTCCGGGGAACAATATCTTTTGAACCAAGTGGTCTGCCATTTTTCTGACGTGTAACAGATTATCCATTAGCTACTCTTACACTAGATTTTTAAACATGAAAAATCACCCGTGTTAGTGTATTAACAACTAGTATATATGTGACTTGGTTACTTTTGATGTCTCTATAAATACATTACGTAATTGATTTTCAATTTTCTATAAATGAACTATCATTCACATTTCATTTTCACATTGACTGATGTGAGAATCTAAATGAGACATGGTAAAAACATTCTAAGAAAGTGTGTGGCTTACTTTAGGAAGCTTCATTTATTTTAAAGAGAGTAAAATTGTCTCATTTGAATGACAATATGCAAAAAGATAATATGTTAGACGTTCCAATTGCTAACAAGATTATGATGCTTTTTAGGGCCTTCAATTAGGTCAACAAGACCATATATGGTATATAGTTTTGCTTCAAGTAATATTAATATTTAGAAGTAAAACATAAACAAAGTACACTATACAAAACAATAATTGGCATTTAGTTTTATCTCTTTGTTTTAACGAGATTCGACATATTAAGGTGAACAAGATCTGCTGGATCTTTAGCCACCCTAATATTTCTTATCTTTTGGTTATATCTATTTTTATCACTTTATGATCATGAGGATTCGTGATTATTTTTAGGACATTAATCATGCCATTCTTTTACATTTACGTATCTATTATGATATGCATTTACCTTCACTTCAGGAAATAGTAAATATCGTATTTCTAATAAAAAAACTTTTCAACTCACAATTTTAGTTGTGAAGTAATATTAGATAAAGTTGAGTTTGTTGGACAATTATGACCCATAGCATCACTATTTGTACAGATCACGGTGTTGTTGTGCAAATAAACTAAGTGACAAAGAAGATTGCACTCTTATCATTTGTGATTAGATCACCTAGATATATAAATGATGAGAGGTCCCTATGATTTATTCCTGGACGGAGAATGATATGAGACAGTATCAGTCCACGAAGGATAAATCATTAAACATCCCTAGTCAGAGCATTATCGAGATTGGACATCGATGAATGCGTAAAAGACTAGTATTACACTTGTGCGTGTTACGAGGGGCACAACGACATAGTTCTCATATATTTGGGTATATGATACTCATGCAAGTGTAATAGGAGGTTGTGTTTCACCGATTGTACGGGAAACAGCTTCGCTCTGGATAGACCCCCTCGGAATTCCACTGGTAGTATGACTACGTGTCTATGGAAGTCCGAAATCAGGGTAGGTGTATTTGGTCTTAACCTGAGACTTACACCGCTAATACATACGACAATCAATATACTTTGGTTGAGGTCGTCCAAGGCTTTAACCGTTTCTGTGTACGCCAATTCTGGTATATAGAGAATCGTAGTGTGTTGGGGTGTGATGTCATGATGGAAGTGTCACTCCAGTCATAGAGTTGATGATTGCACAGTGATACAGAACTGATTCTCTAAATAAGGTTGCAACCGTCAGGATAATATAACTTGGTCATGATTATCCGATTCTAAAGAGACTAGTTGCTCGTTATCCGATATATGCATCGTACGGGGCAGACACTGTACCAGCCTCAGGCCTTGCATGTGATCATCTGATACTGGACAGAAATACGCAATACTACGGTATACTACGCTTGATATAGATCCTTATTCCTGTAAGGATATTTCCGGAGAATTTGGTAGGCATGGCGCTTTGCTAGAGGCCAACCTTGTCTTGTAAATCGGTAAAACATAGTACTTGGTACTTACGTGTTCGGATAGTCCGACGACCGACTTTACTGCCAACATATCCGGGGATCTCATGGGTCGCTTCCCAAAGATTCACCGATGACGTATGACTCGCACTTTTAATTAATCTGGGATTAATTATATGAGAGAGAAAATTAATCTGGGATTAATTGCGGATATATTTTATCTGGGATAAAATATCATTTAAAGAGAGATAACGATTAATTTAGAATTAATCGGTAAATTAATATATTTGATATATTAAACGAAATTAGATTTCGACGCGAAATTAAAATTAGATTTTAATTTGGGCGAACGAATTAATTTAGAATTAATTCGTTAGCGACTTGAATAGTAATTATGCTTGGCATGATTATTTAATTAAATTAGATTTAATAACGACGCAACGGAAAATTCGTTAATTTGGAATTAGCGAACCCGAGCCCAAGATTATTTGCGAGCGCATTCGCATTTCGAATTCGAGTGCAGCAAATCAAATCAAGTGTTAAATCGCTAGTCGCATCTAGCGTCACATCATTCGTCAATCAAGTGATGGATGTCTTTCACTTGAGTGATTGACGCCAGTCACTATTCACTGATTGATGGAAGTATATGACTTGATGTGTGTGGTTGGCATTTATGGATTGGTTTTTGGAGGGGAAAATTTGGTATTGGTTTTGGAAATTATATTACCAATTTTTGCTAACAAAAATTATAACACATAAATCTCTCTCTCTCCTCCAATTTCTTTCTCTCTCACGCCCTTGGAGGGCTGATTTTCTCCTTCTGCAAAGGCAGTGAACTGCCGTGGAATTGAAGAGGAAAAAGGAAGCAAAGTGCGATTTTGTGGCAAAATCGAGAGTGATAGCACACTCCGGGATCAATGCGAAGGTGATAAGGAAGTTCACCCATGAGCTAGGAACCATTCGACGAAGCTTGGAGCTTGAAGATGATCCTCAAATGGGCGCAAACCAGTGAGCTGTTGCAGTGGACTGCAGATGCCAAAACAATGAGCAGAATTTGAAAATTTTGTTGCCTCCGTGTCGCTCAACCGATCGATGTAAGTATTCCGCGACTTTCTCGATTAGTATTCGCACTTGTTTCATTGCTTGTATTCGATTCTATGGACCTAGAAACTCTAACAATGGTATCAGAGCGAGTAAAAACATGAAATACGACTTATGGATAAAATTTGGGTAAAAAAGATTTTGAGCATGAATTATGAAATTGGATGATTAAGTATGCTTGAATGTGTTCTTATTGATGTTTGATTAGATCAATTTGATCAAATTTTGTTTGGAACAATTTTGCCCCAAATTGGTTGGCTTGGCCGAATGGTACCCTATTTTGTGGCTCTTGGAATTTTGATTTTTTGATTCATTGGATGTGTTAGAAATCATTTGGGGATATTGATTTAATGTTGAATTTGATTCAATTGGATTGGATTTGTTATTTGGCATAATAATTCCCCTTGGCCGAGAGTCTATAAGCATGATAAATGGGTTTGATTTTTGATCAAAATATGTTGGACATGTTTTGTGGTTAACGAGCATGATTAGTTGTGTTAATTGATATTTTAGAAATGTTAATTGGGTAATTAATTGTGTTAATGCACTTTGGTAATTAAATTATGAAATTGGGTTTTTGTGATTTAATTAAGTGGGCCTTAAAATTGGATTTGGGCTTTTAAATGTTGTTATTGGGCTTATGGGTTTTGTTGTACAAAGTGGGTTAAGGCAAATTGGATTGGATCCAATTGGGCCCAAAATCGCTTCCATAAAGCCCAAATGCGACTTAATGGACCTTTGTAATTTAATTGGGCCTAATGGGCCAAAATTAATTTAAAGGCTTATGGGGTAACTCCCGGATTGGATTTTGGTTATTTGGTTTGACCCAAGTTGACCAAAAATCCACGCCTCAAGAAATTAATTAAAAGCCCATTGGACTTTAATTAAATTGACGTTGGACGTTAATCGGGCTTTGAGACCCGTAACTATTAAATTTGGAATTTAAGTCGTAAAAGGTTCGTTAATAAAGTGTAGTATTTAATTTGGAATTAAATAATGAATTAGAATTAAATGCATGTTAAATTGGATTTAATTATGTAGTTTAATTTAATTCGAGAATTCGTACTTTGAGTACTTATTCGCAAAATGAGTTTGACTCGAGCAAAATCAAATCGTTGTTTGAACATTGGATGATCACTAATTATCAGATTAATTAATTGATTAGATTGATTGATAACATGCTTGTGTGAATACATGGTTGCGATGCATGAATAATGTATATCAGATGGATATTAGATGGGTGGGATAATTTTAGAAATTGTGCAATAATTTTGATTTATTAATTGGACCTGCGTGTCCAGCCTTATCACCTCATATTCTTTGTATTCTCTTCTCACATATTCCCTTCAATGTAAATGAGGTTTCTTTAGAAGTGTAGTGTAACGGGTAGAAGCAGATATTTGTGCTAGCGGGAGAGAGTAAGTTAGAGATTTGATCTAGGATCAATGTGTAAAGTATCCATCCGCATATCATTATTACTTTTTCATATGCGCTTTATTATGTATTTAGAATGCATGTTTAAGGGTGTATGATGATGAGACCTTAACAAAGATAATAAATTGGTTGCCAATTGCACTCGAAAAACCCTCGTAAAATATTAAGCGTCTTTCCTTCCATTGAGTGATTCTCACTCAAGATCCGAGACGGCATTGGTTTGTTGGCCAAAGTCAAGGCCTTTGTCTGTTGAAGATGTGTTTGAATCACGAAGACTTTGTTACATGTCAGTGTCTTGTCCAAGTTGTGGTTTGTTGGCCAAAGTCAAGACCACTTCTTGTCCATCGACATTGATTACGAAGCTTTCCATGGTCAATGGGTCGTGCTTAACTGGGATCACTAAGTTTTTTGTGCCAAAGCCAATGCTTAGTTGATTTAGAGGAAAAATGTTAGGTAATACATTGGATGTATTGGCATATATAAGATATATGTTTCGGACTTTGATGTCCCCCTACCGGATCTAGGAATTGGATTGGATCCAATTCATCTTAGAGATCTACCTAGTTAATTATCATACAATTTGTTGGCCAAAGTCAAGATTGTGTGATATTTAACGGGATCCTAGCCCACTAGGAAACGCGGTTTCCCGAGTACTCGACAGAGGGTTAGAGGCTCGCCGAAAAATAGTGGGAGGCAAGAATTGAATTTGCAATATTCGTTCAATTACTCGCCATACGCGCTCATTCAAATACCATTCGTCGTTATAAATTAAATGTTAGTTTGACTAATATTTAATTGTTGTTTTAATAAATAGTTGGACTATATATTCAAACTATTCATTTATGTTTGATTATATAATTGGATTATATTAATCAATATATCTGATTTAATTAATTATAGTTGATTAAAATAGTTGGACTATAATAATCATTATATTTAATAGTACCGAAATCATTGATTAAATAGTTGGACTATTAAAATCAAGATAAAATTGAAAGATTGACGTTTAATTCATAATCCAAGGGAAAATGTAATTAAATGCTTTAATTTTCAAGTGAGAATAAATTTCAGGATGGTCCTGGAAAAATAATAAGTTATTTTATTTGATAAAATAATATATTAAGCGTAAGCCCGGAGTTAAGCAAACAGTAGAGCATAATCTTTGGAAGATTATGTGATGATAACTTTAGTGCTTAATCCATAATACTTACCGCAGTAGACTCCTTAATTTTTGAATCAGAACTAAGGATTAGATCCTTAAAGTATGATAAAGAAATTGAAGGATCTTCATAAATCTATGATTAGATTTTAGAAGTACTAAATTGCGAAAGTTAACTCTTGGAGAGTTAATGACTATTCTCAATGAGATAAAGTCAAACTTTGCAATTAGGCAAGTAGCGCAAGGCGCACTTTACTTCGATATTCTAGAAACCCGAGGCTTGGCCAAAGGCTTCTAAAATGTTGAAAAGAGCAAAGGCAAAATCATTATAATCTTCCAGGAAGATAAAGAACATATCCCAAAATGTCTGCCTAAATGTGGCAAACGGGATCACGGAAGCGTGACTGCCGTTTGGACAAAGCAGACATGAAGGAATTGAAGAACGAGCAAGGCTCTGACTTCAAATATGTTTGTCAACATTATGTTCACTACTAGTATTAAAATTGGATTTTAGATACTTAGTGTGGTACATAAATATATATTGATGTTCAGAATATGTTTTGAACAGGATACTGACTTCTGTTGAGATTAATCTGCGGATTGGAAACAGGATGAAAATCGTTGTTTTAACCGTAGATACCTAAGTTTAGGAACTACCTTTCGGGTGTGTACCTAAAATAGGAAACCGTTATAATGTAACTAGTTTGACTAGATACATTATCTTTATATCAGTGTTTGACCCGCTGCGGGTGAACCTTTATATTCTAGAACACTAAAGTGTTTTATTATATAAAGATGATATTGAGATAAACACATTAGATGTGAATAATAGAATTTATATTGTGAATATAAATAAAATCTCAAATATATAACATGACAAACAAATAGCTCGAACTGATTTGATCAGAAGAAACTAATTGTGGCATTGTTATCAGGGACACAATCAAACAAGACTCGTATATCCGTATTTTTGAAGTGTGGGTACTATGACTAATTTGATCCCAATCAAATAAAGTCTATGAATCTAGTTTATTGGGCAAAGTGCCTTAAACACTATTTACTTGGTAAAAGTGTAAATGCCACCGATCTGTTAGCCCTAGTTCATAGTGAATCAAGTGGGCCCATGCCTAGCTAGGCTAGAGGTGGATATGAATATTTCGTGACCTATACGGATGTGGCATCGCGTTATGGTTATGTGTTTCTTTTGAAGAACACAAATCGGAAACTTTTATAGTTTCGACACGAAATAGACATACAGATCAACTATAGTATTATACCGTGACGGTAAGACCGTAATGGAAAAATACTTAAGCGATAATTTTCTAATATACTTGAAAGAGTATAGTATTCTTTCAATGAGAACTCCTCCCGGAACACGTCATTTGACGGTGTATCCGAACCGAGAGACCGAATTATGTTAGACATGATAAAGGTTAATCATGAGTCGCTCTGAGCTACCATTTCCTTCAACGGATAAGCATTAACAGTGCAGAACATATTTAGAATAAGGTTCCATATAATCTGTTTGACAGATTTCATATTAGATATGAACAGGAAAGAAACTGGGTTTCTCACTCCTGATAATTTGGATATGCTAGGCATATGTTTGGATGATACCAAACTGAAACCCAAATTGGATAAGTGCCAATTGTAGGTTATCCTAGGGATACCATAAGTATTGTACTTATACATCTCACCCGAGAACAATTAGATTGTTGCTCACCATGCGGTTTTCCTAAGAGGAATACCTATATGCAGTGGTAAGTGGGAGGATAGTAAAACTCGATGATAATCGGAGTAATACTATTCCAGGCACCGATTCCTAATGGAACATAAATAGTTCATCAATGATGAAACTATTACCATTAATCTTCAAATACACAAGAACCACATATGTCGGAGAGAGTCAGAAAACAACCTGGGGTATGGGTTTCTGATCTCACCTCGTAAAGATGACAATCTTTTGAGGTATACCAACTGACTACGTATGAGGAAGTGATACAAGGTATCGACTCCCTTTTATGGCAAAGTGCCATGAGTCCGAAATGGATTCCATGTATATCAACAAGTTTGGATACTAGTTGTTGTACCGCAATGCATTGTGCCTACTGGTACTGTATAAGTCTTCAAGGAAGACATACATGGAAGGCAACATACCAACGTATAAAGTTAGGCTTTTAGCGGAAAGGTATCATTATCAACATTGTGTTGATTATGATTCAACCTTTTACCTGTTGCCACGGTAAATCCATTTGGATAATGCTTGCTATCGCTGCATGTTTCATTTATGAAATATGTCAGCTTTACGGGAAAATCGCTTTCCTGAAAAGGAAACCTTTTGGAGGATGTTTATAACATCCTGACGATTTTTTCGTACCAAAACTAGCAAACAAGGTTTGCAGGTTATTCGATCCATGTTTGGATTGAAACAAGCATAGGTTCTTGGAATTACCGTTTTGATGTAATCATAATAGTTTATGATTTAATTCAAAACGAAAATGATTTTTGTGTATAAGGAGGTTAGTGGGAGCGCACTGATAGTGGTTGTCCTAAATAAATAATGATAATAATATGTCATTTCTTGGAAATGATATTCCCGATAAATATTCGGCGAAAGCTTGGCTTTCGAGAAAACTCTCCGTGGAATCGTACATTGAAAAATGTACGCGACCTGGTGTCTCATACGCTTTGAGCGTATGATTCACAAACAGGCCAATCCAAGTGATAGTCACTGGATTGAAATTAAGAACATCTTTAGTATCTTAGAGATCTAATGATGCTTTCTTAATCTCAGGAGATGGAGAACTTGAAGTGACTGGGATCACTACTGCAAGTTTCCTAACCAACAAAGACGACTAAAAGTCGCAAACGGTACTATACAGTTTGAATAACAGAATAGTGAGCTGGAAATCTTCCAATCAAGATACTGTTACCGATTAAACAACTAACGCGGGTTATTGCTGCAGCTGAAGCATCAATAGAAGCCATTTGGGTCGATAATGAATCTAATTAGATTAGATATAATTTTATTAGCAGCTAAGCTAGGCGTCAGCACAGACTAAAGAATTAATGGTCTCATCAACGATCCATATACATACTTCGATAGTCATCTGATTCGTTCGGATCATACATCGTGGTGATGTGATGATCGAATAAATCGCATCAGATGATAGTCATGCAAATCCGCTGACGAAAGCATTTCTCAGCAGTTTGAGTCAAGCACTCGAGTGACTGGCTATAGGCCAAGTGGGAGATTGTTGGATAATTATGACCCATAGCGTCACTATTTGTATAGATCACGGTGTTGTTGTACAAATAAACTATGTGACAAAGGAGATTGCACTCTTATCATTTGTGATTAGATCACCTAGATATATAAATGATGAGAGGTCCCTATGATTTATTCCTAGACGGAGAATGATATGAGACAGTATCAGTCCACGAAGGATAAATCATTAAACATCTCTAGTCAGAGCATTATCGAGATTGGATATCGATGAATGCGTAAAAGACTAGTATTACACTTGTGCGTGTTATGAGGGGCACAACGACATAGTTCTCATATATTTGGGTATAGGATACTCATGCAAGTGTAATAGGAGGTTGTGTTTCACCGATTGTACGGGAAACAGCTTCGCTCTGGATAAACCCCCTTGGAATTCCATTGGTAGTATGACTACGTGTCTATGGAAGTCCGAAATCAGGGTAGGTGTATTTGGTCTTAACCTGAGACTTACACCGCTAATACATACGACAATCAATATACTTTGGTTGAGGTCGTCCAGGGCTTTAACCGGTTTCTGTGTACGCCAATTCTGGGTATATCGAGAATCGTAGTGTGTTGGGTGTGATGTCAAGATGGAAGTGTCACTCCAGTCATATAGAGTTAATGATCGTGCAGGGATACAGAACTGGTTCTCTAAATAAGGTTGCAACCGTCGGGATAATATGACTTGGTCATGATTATCCGATTCTAAAGAGACTAGTTTCTCGTTATCCGATATATGCATTGTAATGGGCAGACACTATACCAGCCCCAGGCCTTGCATGTGATCATCTGATACTGGACAGAAATACGCAATACTACGGTATACTACGCTTGATATAGATCCTTATTCTTGTAAGGATATTTCCGGAGAATTGGGTAGGCATGGCGCTTTGCTAGAGGCCAACCTTGTCTTGTAAATCGGTAAAACGTAGTACTTGGTTCTTACGTGTTCGGATAGTCCGACGACCGACTTTACTGCCAACATATCCGGGGATCTCATGGGTCGCTTCCCAAAGATTCACCGATGACGTATGACTCGCACTTTTAATTAATCTGGGATTAATTAGATGAGAGAGAAAATAAATTTGGGATTAATTGCGGATATATTTTATCTGGGATAAAATATCATTTAAAGAGAGATAACGATTAATTTAGAATTAATCGGTAAATTAATATATTTGATATATAAACGAAATTAGATTTCGACGCGGAATTAAAATTAGATTTTAATTTGGGCGAATGAATTAATTTAGAATTAATTCGTTAGCGACGTGAATAGTAATTATGCTTGGCATGATTATTTAATTAAATTAGATTTAATAACGACGCAACGGAAAATTCGTTAATTTGGAATTAGCGAACCCGAGCCCAAGATTATTTGCGAGCGCATTCGCTTTTCGAATTCGAGTGCGGCAAATCAAATCAAGCGATAAATCGCTAGTCGCATCTAGCGTCACTTCATTCGTCAATCAAGTGATGGATGTCTTTCACTTTGAGTGATTGACGCCAGTCACTATTCACTGATTGATGGAAGTAGATGTGACTTGATGTGTGTGGTTGGCATTTATGGATTGGTTTTTGGAGGGGAAAATTTGGTATTGGTTTTGGAAATTATATTACCAATTTTTGCTAACAAAAATTATAACACATAAATCTCTCTCTCTCCTCCAATTTCTTTCTCTCTCATGCCCTTGGAGGGCTGATTTTCTCCTTCTGCAAAGGCAGTGAACTGCCGTGGAATGGAAGAGGAAAAGGGAAGCAAAGTGCGATTTTGTGGCAAAATCGAGTGTGCTAGCACACTCCGGGATCAATGCGAAGGTGATAGGGAAGTTCACCCATGAGTCGGGAACCATTCGACGAAGCTTGGAGCTTGAAGATGATCCTCAAATGGGCGCAAACCAGTGAGCTGTTGCAGTGGACTGCATACGCCAAAACAGTGAGCAGAATTTGAAAATTTTGTTGCCTCCGCGTCGCTCAACCGATCGATGTAAGTATTCCGTGACTTTCTCGATTAGTATTCGCACTTATTTCATTGCTTGTATTCGATTTTATGGACCTAGAAACTCCAACAGAGTTAACTCAATAATAGTATATCAATTATGTTTTACTATAGTAGACAAAACTTCCAACTCTCTTGCAAAATATGGTAGTGGAATATATTAATCATTCAATGATATTTATTTTCCTTAATTGTATATTCCAAGCGTATAGCTTGGATTCACATTTCAATTTCTATACCCCATGAAATAAAATGGTATAATAAGACATCCGGAATAAAAATTTCATAATCATGTATAGAACTCCAGGTTCATATATATGATATTATAAGTTTAGAATTTCAAGTTCTAAATGTAAAATTGTAACTTAGAATATTTTATTCCCTAAAATTTCGAATTCTCTTTTAGAATTCACAAATACAAACATCAGGTTTAGATTTAAAAATTATCGTAGAACTTCCGGTTCTAATTTATATGATTAATTTTCTGAACTTCAGGTTATATATGAAAATGATAGATATAGAACTGTCGGTTCTAAGAGTTACAACTAAGAATTTTAGGTTCTAATTTATTTGTAACTGTCAAAAATAAATATATACTTGTGTTTTGATATAATAACCATTTCAATGAATAGCTTTGAGATTCAATATATTTATACTAGATATGGCTGGATATAAAGCATTTTCTATATAAAGTTTAGTTCCATTTGCTAATAAAATTATGACTTTTCCACAGCCTTCAACTAATATAAAATTTAAGAAATATTTCTTATCTCGAAAAAAATTTATAACAACACTATAACTAGGCATGCCTCTTAACCCTTTTTTTGGATAGCGAATAAGTTATTTTGAAAGTCTATATGATTTCTAAAAATCTTCATAAAGGCTGATCAATGATATCTACAAACAAGATACAAGTTTTATATACATCAAGTATACAATCACTGTATTTTTATATCAGCCAAAGTAATATCTTCAAAATATTTGAAAATATTAAATATCTTCAGGATATTTGAAATATCTAACTGTTTATCATAAACATATCACATTCGATGATGATTCATATCTTAATCAACTTAGAACATGTGTAAGCATACAATAAATGAAAATAAATAATTTTAATGTAAAGAGATATGAATGGAGTAATACAAAACTATAAATTTGAATTAAGTGATAAGATTTCACATATCATAGTCTTATTCCTTTATTGCAACAGAATTTCTCTATCTAATCTTAGTGAGAATTAACATTCATTAATGAGAATATCAAGAAACTAATTTTCGTGTTCTATGAGAATATCATGTTTTATTTATAAATTATATTTCAGAACTGCAGGTTCCGACATTAGAAGCTAATTTAAACTTTAGGTCTGATTACATTTTTATTACTGCAAACTTTTGTCATAATATATATATATATATAGTATAATTCAAAAGAATTAAAGAAAACAATAAATAGAAAATCATATAAATTTGTATGATGTAAATAGAAATTACATACACATATTTCGAACTTCGTGCTCTCTTGAAAAATATAATTTTTTTTTATCTAGAACTTTAGGTTCTGATCTTACATTATTATTTAAAACATCAGGTCCTAAAAGGGAAGTTATAATTTAAAACTTCAATTTCTAATAGATAAAATTAATATTTATAACTTCAAGTTCATAAATATGATATTATAAATTCAAAACTTATGGTAGATTTAAATTTTCAAGTTCTACACCAAAATTTTAATTGATAGGATTAGAACTTCATGTTCTAATCTAATGATTGATTAATGAGGTTAATCTTTAGAATTTTGGGATCTAATTGACCTCTTATATCTTATTATAATCATGAAAAAATAAAGTAAATGTAAAATAAAAATAAATGAGAAATAAAAATAAAGAAATGATATACATATATACAATTTTCTCGAAAGTTTTCCCAGCTCTCTCACTTTAACTACTGTTGGACAATTATGACCCATAGCATCACTATTTGTACAGAACATGGTGTTGTTGTACAAATTAACTATGTGGCAAAGGAAATTACTCTTTTATCATTTGTAATTGGATTACCTGGATATATAAATGATAAAAGTCCTTATGATCAGCTCCGGATTAATAAGATATGAGACATTATTAATCCACAAAGGTTTAATCATTAAATATCCCTAGTCGTAGTATTATCGAGATTGGACATCGATAATGCGGAATAGGCTAGTATTACACTTGTGCGTGTTATGGAAGTGTAACGACATAGTTCTCATATATTTGGGTATTGGATACACATGCAAGTGTAAAAAGAGGTTCTGTTTACCAATGGTACAGAAACAACTTCACTCTGGATAGACCCATCGGAATCCCATTGGTAGTATGACTATGTGTCTATGGGAGTCTGAATCAGGTTATGTGTATTTGATCTTAACCTGAGACTTGCATCGCTAATACTTACGACAATCAGTATACTTTGGTTTTGGTCGTCCGGGGCTTTAACAGGTTCGTATACTGAGAATCATAGTGCATTGGGTGTGATGCACTATGTGTCTATGGGAGTCTGAATCAGGGTATGTGTATTTGATCTTAACCTGAGACTTGCATCGCTAATACTTGCGACAATCAGTATACTTTGGTTTTGGTCGTCCGGGGCTTTAACAGGTTCAATGCACGCCTATTCTGGGTATACTGAGAATCGTAGTGCATTGGGTGTGATGTCAAGACGGAAATATCATTTCAGTCATATGGAGATGATGATCACGCATGGATACAGAACTGATACTCTAAGTGCTATAGCCATCAGGGAAGTATGACTAGGTCATGACTTTCCGATCATAAAGTGACTAGTTGCTAGTGATCCGATGTATGCTTCGTACGGTGCAGACACGATTCCAACCCCAGGCCTAGCATGTGACATCCGATACTTGATCGTTATACGCAATACTACGTATACTATGTCTGACAAAGATCTTGTATTCCGTAGCAGAATATTTCTGGAGAATTGGATATGCATGGTGCTTTGCTAGAAGCCAACCATGTCTTGTAAATCGGTAAAGACGTGGTACTGGGTACGCATGTATTCGGATAGTCCGATAACGTATTTACTGCCAACATATCCATGGATATCTTAGGTCGCATCCCAAAGATTTATCAATGATATTTGACTCGAACAATATTAATCTGGGATTAATTAAGAAAGAGAAAATTAATCTGGGATTAATTACTGCAAGAATTAATCTGGGATTAATTATCAGAAAAAGAATTAATCTGGGATTAATTGCGTCAAGAATTTATCTAGGATTAAATTCGTCGAGAAGAGAGAACATGATTAATTTGGAATTAATTGGTAAAGTAAATTTAATAGTTAAATTAGATTTTACTATTTAATTTATTTAATTGGGCTAAAATAATATATTAGATATATTAAATGAAATCAGATTTCAACACGGAATTGAATTGGATTTTAATTCTAGCGAACGAATTAATTTGGAGTTAATTCGTAAGCGACTTTAATAATAATTTTGTGATGCATAATTATTTAATTAAATTAGATTTAATTACATCGCGTCGGAAAATTCATTTAGTCTGATTAAACAAACCATGCCCAAATTGTGTTGTTTAAGCCAACCAAATTTTGAATTAAATGGGTGTGACCCATGACTTGCATCAATTGTCAACAATTGATATAAGTGATTGGAAATAAATTAAATTGGATTTGATACACATCATACTTACCAAGTTAAAATCAATTAAATTAAATGAATTTTGGAAAATCATTTATTACTCTCTCTCTGGCCGTGAGGGCCATTAATCTCCTTTTGACCATTTTTGATTTCACTTACTGGCTTCTTTTCTTGGTATTAGGCGAGAAGCAATTGCATTATTTGATAAAGGCAATTGGCCTCTGCCGAATTAGCAAAATACAAAGCCATTGACCTGTGTTTTTCATTTTGGCCGAATGAAAGAAAAAGATAACTGCTCTCCTGATTCATTTTGGCCGAAAAGGCAATTGGATTTCTCTTTTGAAGATTAACCGATTGCGATTTCTCTTTTGAAGATTAACCGATTGCTTCTCTCTCTCTTGGGCATAAAATTTGTTCTATTTTGTTCTTGCTAGCACATATGAGAGTCAAATGAAGGTGATAGGGATACTCACCCATGAGCTTGGAAGCTTCAACATCTATGGAAATTTTGAAAGTCAAAGCCGATCAATGTAAGTTTATTCCGCAAACTTCTTGATTTATTCACACACTAATCACGATTAGAGATCCTGTGGCATGTTCTAGTAACACTAACAATGGTATCAGAACGAGATCTAAGCTTGATTTGATTCTAGGGTTTGTAAACTTTAATTTGAGATTTTATGCTTGGAGTATGTATTTTCTTAAATCGATGGTTTGGTTGAGCTTGTATGATGTTTAATTGGATTTGTGCATCATTGATTTTGTGATAAATTGATTAGATAAAAAATCCCCAAAATCCATTTTTGGCCGATTACTACCCTAGGAGAGCTCATGATTAATTTTTTGAATTAGACAATTAGATGTGTTGATTCACATGAAATTGAATGTTAATTGTTGATTTAATTATATTGAAATCAAAATTGGATGTTAATTTCATATATTTCTGTGAGCATGAAGCATGTTGGAATGGATTGATTGTGCTTTAATTTGTGTTGGACATGAATTACATGTGAAGCATGATTAATTAGATTAATTAGTGTTTTGGAAATACTAGATTAATTAATTAATTGTGTTAATTACACTTCAATTGAATTAATGTGTAATTTGGAATGATATATTAATTTAATTTGTTGTAATTTGGCTAATGGGCTTGGTTGGGCCAAATTTTAGTCTTGGATTATATTTGAGCCTAAACCATTTCTATGAAGTCCAAAATATGACAATTGGGCCTTTAATAATTTAATTGGGCCTAATGGGCCTAAATTGATTTTATGGCATATGATGATTCCTAAATGGGCCAAGGCTTTTGGGTTTGATCCATAATGTCCAAAGCCTACGCCAAAAGAATTAATTGAAAGCTCATTGGACTTTAGTTAAATAGTATTGGATACTAATTGGGCCTTTGAGACCCATAAGATTGGATTTGGAATCCAAGTCTTTAAGGCACATAAATAAGTGTAATTATTTAATTTGGAATTAAATATAAATTAGTATTGGATACAATTTAAATTGGATTTAAAATTGTAGTTCAATATAATTCAAGAATACTTACTTTGAGTATTTATTCTTAAACGAGTTGGACTCGCGCAAATCAAATCGTTGTTTGAACATTGGATGGTCATTAATTCAAAGATTAATTAATTGGATTAGATTGATTGAATAACATGTTTTGTGTGAATACTTGGATGTATGAATGAATAATATATATCGGATGGATATTAGAAGGGTGAGGGTAATTTTGGAAATTGATGTAATAAATTTAGAATTTATTAAATTGGACCTCAGTGTCCAGCCTATTATCTCCTTATCTCATTGTATTTCTCTTCTCACCAATTCCCCTCAATGTAAATGAGGTTTCTTTAGAAGTATTATGTAATTGGATAGAATGATGAATAGTGCTAGCGGGAGAGAGGAAAGCGAGAGATTTGTTCTAAGAATAATTTGTTGTATATCCATCCGCATATCATTATTAATTTATTTTGCGTCTTATTATACTTTTAGAATGCATGCTTAAAGGTGTATGATAAGACCTAATTAAAGATAACAAAAGGGTTGCCAAATCACGACAAAAACCCTCATTTTATATTAAGCGTTTTTCCTTCCATTGAGTGATTCTCTCTCAAGATCCAAGATTGGCATTGGTTTGTTGGCCAAAGTCAAGACCTTTGTCCATCGCGGATGTGTTTGAATCATGAAAGCTTTGTTCGATATCGTACGTCTTGGGCAAGTTGTGATTTGTTGGCTAAAGTCAAGGTCACTTCTTGTTTATCGACCTCGATTACGAAGCTTTCCCACTGTCAATGGGTCACGCTTAACTGGTTTCATTAAGCTTGTTGAGCCAAAGCCAAGGCGTAATTGATTCAGAGGAAAAAAGGTTAGGAAGTATATTAGATATATTTACATATATTGGATATATGTTCCGGACTTGGAGGTCCACCTACTGGATCTAGGAATTGGATGTGATCTAATTGATCTTAGAGATCTACCTAGTTAAGTTTCATACAACTTGTTGGCCAAAGTCAAGGTTGTGTGTTATTTAACGGGTTCCTAGCCCAATAGGAAACTAGGTTTCCCGAGTACTCAACAGAGGGTTAGAGGCTCTCCGAAAAATAGTGGGAGGCAAGTATTAAATTTGCAATTTCGTTTAAAATACTTGCCAATACGCTTTCATTTCATTTTTCGTCATTAATTATTAATAAATATATTAGTTGGATATTCAATTGTTGTATTAATTAAAAAGTTGGACTGTATTCAAACTACTTCATTTGTGGTTGGTTATATAATTGGATTATAGTAATCAATACATTTGAATGTAACCAATCAATAGTAGTTGATTATATAGTTAGACTATAGTAATCATTACATTTAATTGTACCTAAAATCGTTGATTGGATAGTTGGACTATAGCAATCAAGATGACTGAAAGATTAGCGTTTATAACATAGCAATCAAGATGACTAAAATATAGTTGGACTATAGCAATCAAGATGGCTGAAAGATTAGCGTTTATAACATAATCTTGGGTGAAAATGTATTTAAACTGCTCTAATTTTCAGATTGAGAATAAAACTTCAGGATAGTCCTATGAGCTGAGAAGTTATTCTATTTGATAGAGAAACCTCTCGAGCATGAGCCCGAATTTGAGCAAATAGTAGAATTTGAGCTTAGGAAGACTCATTGTGATGATAACTTTAGTGCTCAATCCGTTATGCACAGCCAGAGCTTCTTAAAATGACATATCCCAAGTTGTCTGCATAAACTGTGGCAAACGGGGTAACTGGAAGCGTGACTGCCGTATGGACAAGGTAGACATGAAGGAAGTGAAGGTGGGACAAGGTTCCAGCTTCAAGTATGTTTATTATAAACATGTTCACTACTGGTTTTAAAATTGGATTTTTGATACTAGATGTGGTACATAAATATATGTACTGATGTGCGGGATCTGCTGATAAGCAGGAAACTGGCTTCAAATGAGATCGACCTGCAAGTCGGAAATGAGACAAGAGTCTCTGTTTTGACCATAGAAACCTAAGTTTTGGAACTGCCCTTTGGGCATGTACTTAAATTAGGAGACTGTTATAATGTATCTAGTTTGACTAGGAACATTATCTCTGTATCTAGTTTAACCCATTGCGGGTATACCTTTATATTCTAGAACACTGAGTGTTTTGTTTATAAAGATTATATTGAGATAAGCACATTAGATGTGAATAACAGTATTTATATTTAGAATATAAATGAATCTCAAACATATAATATGACAAACAAAATCTCAAACTGAATAAATCTGTTGAGATTTAAATGTGGCATTATTGTCTGGGACACATTAACAAGACTCGTATATCCACACTCTAGGACAAATTTGATTTTAATTCAAATGATGTCTACAAATCTAGTTTATTAGGCAAAGTGCCTAAAACGCCTTTTATTTGGTAAAAGTGCAAGTGCCACCAATCTGTTAGCCCTCATTCATAGTGACGTAAGTGGGCCCATGTCTAGCTAGGCTAGAGGTGGATATGAATACTTCATAACTTTTATGAATGTGGCATCGCGTTACGATTATGTGTATCTTATGAAACACAAGTCATAAATTTTTGAGTAAATCAAAGAGTTTCGACACGAAGTAAGAAAACAGGTCGATAAAAGTATTAAAAATATTACGGTCAGACCATAGTGTAAAATACTTAAACATATGACTTTCAAGATTACTTGAAAGAGTATGGTATTCTTTCACAATGGATTTCTCTCAGGACACCTCAATTTGAGTGGTGTGTCCGAACGGAGAAACCGAACTTGTTAGACATCGTAAGGTTAATGATGAGTCGCTCTGAGCTACCAATTTCATTATGAGGATACGCATTAAATAGTGCAGTACTTATTTTGAATAAGGTTCCATGAAAATCTGTTAAGACAGACTTTATATTAGATATAAACAGGAAAGAAACCGAGTTTCTCATTCCTGAAGATTTGGGAATGCTGGGCATATGTTTGGATGGTACCAAACTAGAACCCAAATCGGATAAGTGCCTATTTGTAGGTTGTCTTAGGGAAACCAAAGTATAGTACTTATACAACTCACAAGAGAACAATGTAATTGTTGCTCTTCATGCGGTTTTCCTAAGAGGAATTCCTATATGCAGTGGTAAGTGGGAGGAAAGTAAAACTCGATGAAAATCGGAGTAATACTGTTCCAGGCACCGACTCCTTTACGGAACATGAACAGTTCATCAGGGATGAAACTGTACACAAATCTTCGAATACACAAGAACCGCATAAGTCGGAGATAGTCAGAAAACAACCTGGGAGGTATGGGTTTCTGATCCCACCTAATATAGATGTCAATCTTATTGAGGAAGATGAACTGACTACGTATGAGGAAGTGATACAAGATATCGACTCCTTTTATGGCAAAGTGTCATGAAGTCCGAAATGGATTCCATGTATACCAACTAAGTTTGGACACTGGTTGATGTACCAGAATGCATCGTGCCTATTGGTACTATATGAGTCTTCAAGGAAGACATACATGGATGGCAACGTACAAATATACACAGCTAGGCTTGTACAGAAAGGGTATCGTCATCAACATAGTGTCGATTACGACAAAACCTTTTACCTGTTTCCATGATTAAATCCATTTGGATAATGCTTGCTAATGCTGCATATTTCATTTATGAAATATGACAGCCGAATGCCAAAACCGCTTTCCTTAACGGAAACCTTTTAGAGGATGTTTGTATACAACATCCTGACGGTTTTATCGTGCCAAAACATGCAAACAAGGTTTGCAAGTTAAATCGATCCATTTATGGATTGAAGCAAGCATAGCGTTCTTGGAACCAAAGTTTTTATGAGATCATAATGGTATATGATTTCATTCAAAACGAAGATGATTCTTGTGTATATAAGAAGGTTAGTGGGAGCGCACTGACAATGATTGTCCTATATATTGATGATGTATTGCTTCTTAGCAATGACATTCTCATACTATAATCAGTGAAAACTTGGCTTTCATGAAAAATTCTCCATGGTATACCAGGGAGAAGTAGGCTTTATTCTAGGAATAAAGATCCACTGGGATAGATCTAAAAAACTGCTGACACTCTCTCAGTGTTCGTACGTTATGAAATGTACGCGACCTGATGTCTCATATGCTTTGAGCATATGTAGACGCAATCAGGCCAATCCAGGTGATGGTCACTGGATTGAAGTAAAGAACATCCTTGAGTATCTTGGATGAACCAAAGATACTTTCTGAGAATATGGTGAAAGGAGAACTTGAGGTGACTGGGCTCACCGCTGCAAGTTTCCAAACCGACAATGATGACTTTAAGTCGTAATAAGGGTACATATATAGTTTGAATAACGGAACAGTGAGCTGGAAATCTTCCAAGCAAGATATTGTTGCCGAATAAACAACAAGAGCGGAACATTGATGCAGCGGAGGCAGCAAAAGAAGCATTTTGGATCTATAAAATTCCTAATTAGATTAGGAGTAGTACTATTAGCAGCTGAGCTAGGCTAGCACAGGCTAAAGAACCGCGGTCTCATCAATGATCCAAGTATGTACTTCGACTAATTCATCTGATTCGTTCGATCATACATCGTGGCGATGTGATGATCGAATAAATCACATCAGATGATAACCTTGCAAATTCGCTAACGAAAGCTGTTTCTCAGCAGAAGTTTGAGTAACCTGTACATAGTTTAAGTGTTAGACACTTGAGTGATTGGCTATAGGCCAAGTGGGAGATTGTTGGACAATTATGACCCATAATATCATTATTTGAACAGAACATGGTGTTGTTGTACAAATTAACTATGTGACAAAGGAAATTGCTCTTTTATCATTTGTAATTGGATTACCTGGATATATAAATGATAAAAGTCCTTATGATTAGTTATGGATTAATAAGATATGAGACAATATTAATCCACAAAGGTTTAATCATTAAATATCCCTAGTCGTAGTATTATCGAGACTGGACATCGATAATGCAGAATAAGCTAGTATTACACTTATGCGTGTTATGGAAGCGTAACAACATAGTTCTCATATATTTGGGTATTTGATACTCATGCAAGTGTAATAGGAGGTTATGTTTACCGATGATACGGAAATAGCTTCGCTCTGGATAGACCCATCGGAATCCCATTGGTAGTATGATTATGTGTCTGTGGGAGTCCGAATAAGGGTAGATGTATATGATCTTAACCTAAGACTTGCATCGTTAATACTTGCGACAATCAGTATACTTTGGTTTTGGTCGTCCGTGGCTTTAACAGGTTTTGTGTACGCCTCTTCTGGGTATACTGAGAATCATAGTGCATTGGGTGTGATGTCAAGACGGAAGTATCACTTCAGTCATATGTTGATGATGATCACGCAGGGATACAGAACTGGTACTCTAAGTGCTATAGCCATCGGGGAAGTATGACTAGGTCATGACTTTCCGATCATAAATAGACTAGTTGCTAGTGATCCGATATATGCATCGTACGTGGCAGACACAATTCCAGCCACAGGCCTAGCATGTGACATCCGATATTGGATCGTTATACGTAATACTACGTATACTACGCCTGACAAAGATCTTGTATTCCGTAGCAGAATATTTCTGGAGAATTGGGTAGACACAGTGCTTTATTAAAAGCCAACAATGTCTTGTAAATCGGTAAAGACGTGGTACTGGGTACGCACGTATTCGGATAGTCCGATAACCGTATTTACTGCCAACATATCTAGGGATCTCTTGGGTCACATCCCAAAGATTCACCAATGATATTTGACTCAAACAATATTAATCTGGGATTAATTAAGAGAGAGAAAATTAATCTGGGATTAATTACGGTAAGAATTAATCTGGGATTAATTATCAGAGAAAGAATTAATCTGAGATTAATTGCGTTGAGAATTTATCTGGGATTAAATTCGTCGAGAATAGAGAACGCGATTAATTTGAAATTAATCGGTAAAGTAAATTTAATAGTTAAATTAGATTTTACTATTTAATTTATTTAATTGGGCTAAAATAATATATTAGATATATTAAATGAAATCAGATTTCAACGCAGAATTAAATTGGATTTTAATTATAGCTAAGGGTGGCAGAAAAGCCGAAGCCCGGCCCGGCCCGGCAAGCCCGGCCCGAGGTGGCAAAAGCCCGGGCCGGGCCTTAAAATGAAAGCCCGGCTCGGGCTCGGGCCCGGGCCGGGCTTTCCAATTTTGGCCCGGGCCTGGCCCGGCCCGGGCCAAAATAAAAATAAAAAATAAATTATTTTTTAATATGTTTGTATCATTTTTATTTGTTTTTAGCATTTAAATTGTTAATTTATCAATGAAATTTGTGATTTATTTATAAATTGTATTTGTATATAGTGTAAATGTATTTTATATTTATATATTTTTTAATTTTTTTTTAAAAATTCGGGCCCAAAAAAAGCCCGGGCCCGAGCCCGGGCTTTTTTTTTTTGTTGGCCGGGCTCGGGCGGGCTTGGCAAAGCCCGGGCCCGGCCCGGCCCGTTGCCACCCTTAATTATAGCGAACGAATTAATTTGGAATTAATTCGTAAGCAACTTTAATAATAATTTTGCGATGCATAATTATTTAATTAAATTAGATTTAATTACGTCGCGTCGGAAAATTCGTTTAGTCAGATTAAATGAACCGGGCCCAAATTGTGTTGTGTAAGCCAACCAAATTTTGAATTAAATGGGTGGGACCCATTACTTACATTAATTGTCAACAATTAATATAAGTGGTTGGAAATAAATTAAATTGGATTTGATACACATCATACCTACCAAATTAAAATTAATTAAATTAAATGAATTTTGGAAAATCATTTATTACTCTCTCTTTTTGGCCGTGAGGGCCATTAATCTCCTTTTGACCATTTTTAATTTCACTTACTGGCTTCTTTTCTTGGTTTTAGGCGAGAAGCAATTGCATTATTTGATAAAGGCAATTGGCCTCTGCCGAATTGGCAAAATACAAAGCCATTGACCTGTGTTTTTCATTTTGGCCGAATGAAAGAAAAAGATAACTGCTCTCAATGATTCATTTTGGCCGAAAAGGCAATTGGGTTTTTCTTTTGAAGATTAACCGATTGCTTCCCATTCTCTTGGGCATAAAATTTGTTCCATTTTGTTCTTGCTAGCACATATGGGAGTCAAATGAAGGTGATAAGGATACTCACCCATGAGCTTGGAAGCTTCAACATCCATAAAAAATTTGAAAGTCAAAGCTGATCTATTTAAGTTTATTCCACAAACTTCTTGATTTATTCACACACTAATCACGCTTAGAGATCCCGTGACATGTTTTAGGAACACTAACAGCTACAGTGAGCTACAGTAACTTAATGTAGCTACCATGAGATAGACCCGGCCACCAGTCCCAGACCGATTAATTATGGTTCGGTTCCGGTTCCACACTTATGTGGAACCGGAACTGGAACTGAACCATTCGGTTCTGGTTCCGGTTCCATTTGGTTCTTTTTTTTTAAATAAAAATTAGAGATTGAAAAATTAATTTAAAATTATGAATTTGAATTTATATAATAAACTCACATTAAATTACAAATAAAATTCATGTCTAAAAAAATTAAAAATAAAATTATTAAATTAAAGAGCTTGAACTTAAATTTTTAAAAACTTAAGTTGTCTACGTATCCTCCAAGTGTGAGGGGAATCAAAGCTCACGTAGTTCCATTAAAATTTTAAGACATTTCCCCATTGTAATTTTACAATTATTTAATTATCAATCATCAATATTAGTTCATGTTGATCCTTCAGTTCCAATTCCGCTTGCACTTGCAGATGCATTGTCGAACAAGTCTTCAACTTCATCTGAGACATCTTATTATTGTCTTAGATCAGCTCGGGTCCAATCATCCATACATGTTGTTGCTTCTAGAGTGCTTGGATGTAATGAATACCGTCTAACTTCCAATATATTGCCTCATATGCTGAAGGCTTGCTCAACCGCAACGGTGGAAACAGGTGATGCCAATATCTCTTTAGCAATAATTGATAATACATGATATACATTTTGATGTTGGTTCCACCGTTCATAGATTTGAAAATTTTTACTAACTAAACTTTCAGTTGAAAACTCGAAATTTGTAGATAAATAATTATCTAATTCCGGGTTATTAATCGTGTTATCCCTATGTTTTTTATTTCGTTGTAGTAACCAACGATCACATGCGCTAAGTCTTGTTTGCATTACAGGTTCGCTAGTACTAGATTGTCTTACTGATTGCAAGTTATATATTCTAATATAATATTTAAATAACTCTATTAAATCAATTTTTATTTTAGCTATTATTCTTGTAATATCAATTTCATCTAATATTCCTAAATATCAATAGTAAGCTTGTAAAGCACTATTCAAACTTTCTAATTTAAATCTAGGATCAAAAACAGCAACAATAAGATAAATTAAATGAATGTCTCTAAAATAATGCAATCATTTTCGTTTTATAACATTAATAGCTTCAAACAAAACAATATCATTAAGATCAGGACTTTCAACATGCTCATCGAGAGTACCAACAATATTCAAACTTTCAAGAATAAATAAATGTACTGTATGATAATAAACTCCGCTAAAATTTTTTATAGCATCATTAAAAAAATTTAAAATATCTAAAATTTTATCACAAATTTCCCATTAACTAGGAAAAAGTGTGATATGTTGAACATGTTGAGAAAAAAAAACTACATAATGCATTTTTGTATTGCAAATCTTGACATAAAAGATAATAAGTTGAATTCCAACGTGTTGGAACATCTCGTGAAAATTTTATCGGTTTAATACCATTTAATTTACAAAACTTGGTATATTATCTCATAACTTGAGAATATGACCAAATACAATTAAATGCATTCTTAATAGGATCAATGAAATGTGATATTTTTTCCAGACCATCTTGAACACATAAATTAAGGATATGACATGTGCAACGAACATGAAAAATCGACCCCTTAAATTTGCTTCGCATATTTCTATTAAATCAGTGATTGACGCAGTATTTGCAAATACATTATCAAATCCAATTGTTAAAATTTTACCTAATAAACCATATTCATCAAAAATTACTTTCATCATTCTATAAATATTTTGTGCAGTATTTTGTTCATCAAAAACTCTAAATACAATAAGTCGTTTTTGCATGTTCCATGATGCATCAATCCAATGACAAGTCACATCCATGTGTGAGTGTGTTCGCCAATGGTCACTCCAAATATCAATAGAAAGACGACCTTTAATACTCTAAATGTTTCATTTAAAATAATTTTACCATCTTTGTATAATTTAAAAATTTGACGTTTTGTTGTATTTCGAGTAATTTTACAAGCAACAAGATTTAAAGCATTTTGAACGTAATTAGTAAAAACAAGTTTTTCACCAAAACTTAAAGAAAGATGTGTCAAACAAAGACTTGATCATGCTTCAGGCCAATTATGAATCTGATCGGCATGTCATTGAATCATGAATTCAAATAGTCGCATGTCATCATCAACAAACACAAACATCAAATTCAACAAAGCTTCATGGCTGCATGTCATGATCAACATGGCTTAATGGCCGCATGACATGATCAACAAGGCTTCAGGCCACTGGATCATTATTTTGTTTCATCATAATGATTTTGTTTTATTGAATCGTGCATGAAGCTATTGCTTGCGGAACTGCAGTTTGCGCTTTGATTATATTTGATCAATGATATAATGATTCATGAGAAAGAATAAAACAAGAAGAACTCAATTTTTTATTATAATAAATTGGCTTAAGGCTTTTGTATATGATGATTTGTCTTTTATTATAATAAATCGGGCTGATGATAACGTGTTATAAAAGAATAAAAAAAAGGAGAACAGAAGATACCTTAAAAGTTGCAGGTCTTTCTTATTAATTCTGAGTTAAATTATAAATTACAAGAGATGCTATTTATTTATAGGGAAAGATTAAGTTAAGATTGTTATACTTAAGTAACGTGAGATAAACTAAACTGTAAATATTAAAGTGATAGATCACATTATTTACAACAAATTTAATGTTTTTGAAGAGTAATACGAATATTTTATGATTAATTTATTAATTTATTTTTTTATTTTTTTTATAACAGCTTGTTGTATATTTATCAGTTTTTCATATTGTCATCCTCGGATCATAGCAAGCTATAAAATAGTACAATTATGTAGTAGTATTGTTGTGTAAGTGTTGACTAGTGGAGTGATACTTCACATTTAAGAAGACAAAAATGCCGTCCTCACTTTCATGCTCCAACGCAGGACTCAAATTTCAGCCAAACACATCACATACTATTTCAAGCCAACTAACACGAATTCAACTACAGCAGCAAGTCCCCTCCATTTCTTCTTCCAACCCCTCAAATCAGCTCATACTAAGATCTCGATTCCAATCCCAATCCCAATCCCAATCACAAACTCCTTTACAGGCAAAACCCATTTGGAATTCACCGATCGCTCTTGCTCTGAAACCCCAAAACGCCCATTGTCGACTAGGTAAAGTTTCTCCTCTTCACTGCGGCATTTCATCAAACACTTCTGATGCTAATAACAGCCGTGGTTTTCGAGACTGGATTGAGTGGATTGGTGAATCTATATCAACTGCATTTCCGATATGGGTATCTTTGGGTTGTTTATTAGGTTTGGTCAAGCCAAGCTCCTTCAACTGGGTCCAACCAAAATGGACAATTCTTGGCATTACTGTCACGATGCTTGGTATGGGAATGACTCTCACTCTTGATGATCTTCGTGGCGCTTTGGCCATGCCCAAGGAAATCATTTCTGGCTTCGTGCTCCAGTACTCGGTTTGTGTTTTCCTTGATTACATTAAATATATTCAGAGTTAATTTACATGCGAAATGCTTAGAGCTATTATCTCAATTAATATGAACGTTTGTATGTCTGTATGCCTGTCATAGTATTTTTCAGTTATATGTGTTCTGGCACGTTTTAAATTTTTGATGCTGATGATTTCTAATCTTATGATACATAACACAAATTCATGGTGTGTAAAAGTAAGAATGTATTGTCACACATGATTGAGTGAGTGAACAGAAATGTGCACAAACCTAAAATAATTAAGACTGATGATAACTATTAAATGTGTTAAGAAGAGTCTGTAATGTGGGTTCTCAAAGATTATATTGCTTTGTGTTTCTTTGACCCTTAACAAGATCCATGCCCTTCTCATCCTCATTCCCAATTATCAAGTTGGAAAACTCTGTTACTCATTTCACTACAATCCTTTGACAATTTACCTCATTTCAGTGAAACAGCATTTATATATATTTATGTGAAGACTTGAATATGATATGCATATGTGAAGGATAAAAAAAGAGGGAGGGAGCAAGAAGAATATAAGCACTTGAAACTTTACCTATACTAGTATAACTTGAATTCAGTCGGTGTCCAACTACCTGGAGAAATGCTACAAGTTTCCTGCTTCCCAAAGAAATGTAGGCTTTGGCAAGGGCACCAATTTCAAACTCGAGTTCGATAGCTAGTTTCAAGGTGTTTCTGGGATTTCAAATGAAAAACCTATACCTATGCATTAGTGGCCATAAATATAGGCACATTAGTACTGTAAGCTATATAGGTGTCTAAAAAATCATTTCTCTTAACTCTCAGGATAATTTTCTATTCCATAGCTTCAATATCGTTTTCAATATTTGTGACTATGTTCTATCTGTTGACCTCCAGACTGATGTTACAATAAGAAACAAACTTAATTAGTTGACAAAGGATGTTCAATTTCAGTCAATGTAACTGAAGGAGCAAAAAGTAAGAGACCTCTTACCTTCAAGAACAGTGGGCTTTGGGCTTACTGATCCTATCCTCAGCTGAGCTTGATTGACACAAGTGGGCATGATTCTATGGATGCTGGATCTACAGTCGCTGGTGACTTATTGAGAGCGAGATAGTGTGCCCTGCACGTTAGCATGATTCGGTTTCATAAACGGGACAAGACCATGATTGACAAATCCCATTCCATTCCGTCTTATTGCCACCCTAATACCACAATGGGTGATTGAAGGATAGCAGAAATGACTTTTACAGAAGTTGTCTTTTGAAAGAGTATATTCGGAGAATGTTTTGTTACTATGTTTTTAGGATTGATTGACCAAGATATTTCTTGGATCTATCATTGTTGCTTTTATAACTCCTTATTTCCACTATGATTTTGCAGATTAATGATGTTTGGACACGTGGTGTGTCGGATGCATGTTTGATGTGTCATGCTCTATTCTTGCATGTTTAGTTTACTGGAATGTGATTATGTCACTAATTCCACTTGTCGAGTAGCACGTTTGCATATTAAGTAAATGAGTTGTAATTAAACTCCACCAACTTTAGTATACCGGAGTGTTACTTGGACTTTATAAATAATCTCCAGTTCCTTGATGAATTCATTCCAGAGTTAGTTTATTCCGGAGAATTATTATTTTGGATCTCTGAAATGAACCCTCTCCGGAGTGAAAGTAATCCGGAGGATTATTAGTCACATGATTGTCATGTGACTATCAACGGTAATATTCCAGAATTGAACATACTCCGAAAGTTTATTTGGCATGGAGATTTGACAGCCCGTGTGCTACAACTATATTACACGCGTCCTAATGTCATTGGACCTTGCATTGCTACCGCCGTTTTACTAAGGAATCTTGGTGGGGAAGTTTTATATAGAGAGTGACACATGTCCTATAATAATAGGGTAATAATTAGGGCACCTACAGTAACTATGTATTGAAAATTTTATTCTAACTTAGATGTCAATGGGTGACTGGTTGCAGGTGATGCCAATATCAGGATATCTTGTTAGCAAGCTCTTGAATCTACCACCGTATTATGCAGCCGGTTTGATATTGGTTGGCTGTTGCCCTGGTGGTATGTGCGTGTCTATTAGTCTCTGCATGTAGACTTGACTACTTTACCATTATCCACATTTTGATAGTTGTGTTGTCCCTTGGTTTCAGGTACAGCCAGTAACATTGTCACTTACATTGCACGGTATGTGAATATATGTAAACAAAATTATTTCCTTCACTTTTGGTCTTATGTCTGCCAAAGTCAGAGGATCTGATAACTTTTTTGTTTTCCAGTGGAAATGTGGCACTTTCAGTGTTGATGACAGCCGCAAGCACTCTCTCTGCTGCGGTCAGTTAGCTAATTTTTATTGATTATCCTATAATTTCTTCCTTTAAATTGTTGTTAGGATTGCACTATCATAATGTATCCTGATGTAGATGCAATAGCGGGTATAAATTTACTGTTATATACTCTTATTTTGTGATGCACATAAGTGTTATGTGGTTTGCCAAATATTTGGTCCAATTTTTTGGGAGGTTTTGAGTTGGCATAGTGCAGTAATACTTATGTTCTCATAAGATAACCATCACCAAGACACCACCTTGAGAGCATATTTCCCCTTGATTATATTATGTAAATCTTCTTTTCCCATTCTATTTTCAGGTCATGACCCCCTTACTTACAGCTAAACTTGCTGGACAATATGTTGCAGTAGATGCTATGGGATTATTATTGTCCACATTGCAGGTGAGTTCTCTTGCCATGGTATGTTTTCTAGAAGTTGTTTGTTGAACAATTGCTCTTACGGATTGAGCTATGTCTTCAGGTTGTACTTCTTCCTGTACTGGGCGGTGCATTTCTAAATCAGTATTTCCAAAGCCTGGTTAAGTTTGTCTCTCCTGTGATGCCACCCATTGCTGTGGGAACTGTTGCAATTCTCTGTGGAAATGCAATTGCGCAGAGTGCTTCAGCAATCCTTATGTCTGGTCCGCAAGTGGTGCTAGCAGCATTTCTTCTTCATGCATCTGGATTTTTCTTTGGTTATGTGCTTTCAAGGATTCTTGGGCTTGATGTGCCATCTTGTCGGACCATATCTATTGAGGTTGGCATGCAGGTAATAATTATTATAAAGAGTTTAAGACATAGCAGCTCCTCGTTTCATCTAGCTACCATAACCATTCCACATCCATGTTCATCATTCTGGGGGTCTACTGTCAGTTCTCAGTTAAACCAGATGAACACTTTCATAGAGGAGCTAGTCCCTTCTGTTCTTATTTAATTTTCATCTTCTTATTTCAACTCTTCCGTGTTTCAGAACTCGGTTCTTGGAGTCGTTCTTGCCACTCAGCACTTCGGAAACCCATTGACAGCAGTACCATGTGCAGTTTCCAGCGTCTGTCATTCAATCTTTGGAAGCGTCTTAGCGGGAATTTGGAGACACTCTTCACCCAAGCAAATGCAGGATTGAAAAGTCATCTCAAAATGGTGGTGATAGCCTCGAAACAAGTTAGAACTTTTAAGAGTACGTATTTGAGATGTAGAACTATTGCATTGGGTAATTGTTTGACAATGTTATTTTGAAAAGCCAGATTCAATAATATTTACAAGAAAAAAGGGGGACAAACAGCAGAAGAAAGTTTGAATATTACCTCACGTTCATGAAATACTGGCTCAAATTCCTCTTTATTGAGAGGAGGCAAATATTAGTTCATTTGAAAATTACGATGGGCGACCTCTAAGAATATGGAAGGTTGTCTGAGTGACCGCAATGGCCATTTTTTTATGGGTTTGGATTCAGTTATTTTTATTAGACTCTATTGAATTTTATGATATATTAATTAATACTAAACATTTTCTGTTGTAATAAATCATTAAAAACCATACTTTAAAGAAAATCCAATTAAAAAAACACAAAAAACAAAAAAGCACAATGTATTTTATCGATAGTAACCTAGATATGCATTTATTATTATTTTTTTTTTTGAAAAATATGAAAAAAATTCATACTTAGAAAATATCATAACGATGTAATTATATGATCATTTCGGTTTGAATATAACACTTAAAGATATTTTAAGGCTCAAGACTAGCTAGAATTAGGGATATAATCGAGCCGAGTCGAGTTAAGTAGTGCTTGACTCGATAAATATTTATATAAGCTCGAGCTCGAATCGAGTTTTAAATATGTTGTTCGATCTCGACTCTTTAAGAAAATATTAGGCTCAAACTCGACTGGAATTCGATTACTAAACGATTCGGCTCGACTCAACTGAATTAGCGTAAAAAAATTAATTTTTTTTTATTTACTTACTCTATATGATATGGAGTCGAGTTATATCAATATAATATGAGTCGAGTATATTACAAATAGTATTCGAGAGTAAAAAACGAGCCGAATCGAGCTTTTATGAGTCAATCTTGTTAATAATTGAACTATTATTCTCGAGTTCGACTAGCTCAATTATTAAACGAATCGATCTCGAATCAAGTCAAATGTGAGTCGAGTTTGAGCTGTTCTTGAACAACTCGGTTCATTTACGATGCTAGTTAGGATAAAATCTAAGAGCATCTCCAATGGACTTGAAAATGCATGTCCCACCTTAAATTTAGAGAGTGAGTTAGGATTTTAGTTTCCAACCACACTCTACTTTTAACCTATTTAGTTTTCGATGATCACGCTCTTTAGATTTAGAAGGAAGAAAATATTTCCTACACAATGACTAACCAATGGTATCATAAAAATTAATAAATTGACATTGTATTTTATGCATAATAAAATATTTTATATTATGTAGGAAGTATATGTCAGAGTTTGTCTTAAGAGCTGCATGTATTATGTAAACGTTGAAATAAATAAAAACATGCATTTTACATTCATATGTTTGTTTAGAGTTTGTAAATTAAAAATTATCAAAAATACCTTAGATTGCTTATATAATTCTAAATTCAGTATATGTGCAACATATACAATAAGATTTGAATTTGAGATAGTAATCTTAAATAGTTCCTAGAGAATAAACAAAGCGGAGTACTTTACTTATAGTTTATCTACGGTTGTGATCAATTTAATATTTGATATGATGATAAATCTTAAATCGTTCATGTAACGACATGTAAATGAAGTGGCTTGTATAATGTGATTATATAGGACTAGATCTTGATAGAAATGAATTTCTTTAAAAGAGCCATTCGACAAAGAAATTCATATATATCTAAATGATGATCATATATGTGATGATCTCAATCCTAAGTGTTATATAAACTCATATGTATTGGATTGTGCTTTTTTATTTAAATGGGTGAGATTGGTATGTGTAGGTGCTTAAAATTGACGTTTCTACAAGAGACATATATCGACACGTAAGGAAACCCTTCTCACACACATCTCCTTAATGGAACTACTGCAAACAGTTGTAATCCCACTAGAAGTGCGACACGTGTTGGATTACCTTTATACTAAGGATATGATATCAGAATATCCTATTTCAAAAATCCAGGAAGACCTCGGAAGAATGTTACTCTAGGATAGCATCACTCAGAAGCCCATGATGGAGGGAAACAAATCTTAGGATTAAAAAATTGATCTCCGGAGTAATATTATACCAGAAACTCAGATAGCACACCAGAAATATTCGACATATGAGCTAGAACACTCCCAAGTACTTCAGAATACTCTGGAACCGAAATGATCTAGAAGATCATTTCAGAGTAACCTATAATACGCCAAAGGACATGATGTCATCCAAATCTCTCTGCCTAGCATCCGTCATGATGCATGTATATCTTTGTCTAATATTTCAACGATGAATATCTCTGCCCGAGATTAACAAGCCGTAATAGTAATATGTTTACCTCAGCATAATGAATTAATTAAACATGCAAACCGACATGTGTATTGCCACATAATGTTCTAGGATACACCATAATAGGTTTAAACCATGCAAATTAATAAACCATCTCATCGCTGACACATCCACTTAAAAATCTCCTATATAAACTAATAATCGTAAAGAGAGAAGAGACTTTTTTTAGAACACAAAAAAAAAGGAACACAAAAAAACAAAAATGAAATAAAAGAAAAAGAAAGAACTAATAAGGAACCCTTGTGTGAAGGCCCAAAGAAAAAAAAAGACTTTAGAATCAAGCCCAAAACCAAAAGCCGAATTGTGACAAAACCAAGTCCAGTGAACTGAAGGTAATTGTTTTTCATAATATCACTTTTCACACACATAAAATTGGCACCGTCTTTGGGGAGAACGTAGGATTGTTATGTTTTCCCAACAAAATTTTTACATAAAGAGAGAAATAAATAATAAATCTTGATGAATATGAGTTGAAAAGTATGAGAAATGGCACAAACACGAAGTGTTTGAATAAAAATTGAATTCATGTCATATTTACATGTGAAGTATGTGTATTAGCATTGACCTAATAAATAAGCATATGGAATGATTAAATGGTGAGCACGAACAGTCTGCAACTGAAAAAACATGGGACTCATTGCACCCAAATTTCACTTTGTATATCATCAACAAAAGTATGTATGGATACAATTAGTGAGTAACAAGATGGGTGAATTCACAATAGCCTAAAACCAGTGACATAGTAGGGAGCCTAAACTCATGCACAAGGCTACATACAACTAAATACGATATTAGCATGATTAAATCCTGATATGTGTGCTTCATTAATATGGAACATATATTACGTGTATGATCATGGATAATTAATACGAAATGGTTATACTATGCCCAAAGAAAGATATAATTAGTTTTGAATGTTTGTATAACCATTCCAAGTTGTATGAAAATGGTACGTGAGTGATGAAAAGAAAACTCATCACCACAAAACCAAATGAAAACTAATCATTTTGAGGAACTGAAGGTGAAATAAGTATTCAAAAAGGCAAAGTCGAGATGAATAATCAAAGGCAGCGAGAGGAGCTCGGGATGTGATAAGTGTGATTTATACCTAGTTATTCATACACTCTTAACTTATTTTTTTTATTAGGTTTCGTGTTATTTTACGTGTTTTATAGTTTGTTTTGTGTTTTATTGATAGGAAGCATTAGAGCATGGATCTTGGGGCAAATGTACGTGTTTTGGGAGCTTACAGATGCAAATGAAGCACACATAAAGGAAAAAATACGCAAAAACCACTCATCCTGGCAAGGAGGGTGGCGTCGTGACGCCACTTATGGAGTCACGACGCCTCCAGCATGAAAAAATACATATTTTTTTTCTCGAGAAGTAGGCGTCGCGATGCAACTTCTTGCGTCGTGATGCCCATGAAAAGTTTCAGACTTAGAAATCCGTTTTCTAAAAGCAGAAGGATTCCCCAAACTTTCTTATAAATATATGAGCTCATCCAAAACCCTAAAGAGGAGAATTAGACACAACAAAAGAGTTCTAAACAAATTATTTTGAGAGATCCAAGGAGGGAGATTGAAGAGCGACAAGAGGAGACGAATGTGGCGATTTCCTAAGACGAAGGGATTCAATTCGGGTTTTATCTTTTATTTTTTTCTTTCAAACTCTAATGATGTTCAACATGTTCTTGACCCTGTTTTCATTGTTTTTCTATTTGGTCATGAACTAATTTATTATTCTATAGGATGATATAGCCTATGCTTGAACCTATGTGTTTGATTGCCAATTAACTATTATGAAGTTTTAAATCAGTTTATTTATAATTTCTTGTGTTTAATGCTTATGGTTTTTTGACCACAAATTAGATTATTGCATATTTGGAATCTATCACTCAGGAGAGAGGATTTTCAATAGGATCTAGAAAATATAACTTAGGAATTTTATGTAGTTCGGGAGGCCTATAATTCTTTTGAAGTCGACAACAAATAATCATAGGCGTAATGAGTTGTTGATTACTAGATTTTTATAGGTCTATTGAAGTCAGTAATTGATAATATTTTCACTTGGCACTCAGGAGAAGAGTTAGAATAATTTAGGATTATTGGTGTAGGCATTGCATT
>SKCR01019153.1:0-43847 GCA_019454045.1 Zanthoxylum bungeanum | reverse complement strand
ACATCCATTTGCCAAATCTCACATAGTCATATGTGCGGCAATGGAAAGAAGAATCCTGAGGGATTTAAGCATGGCTATTGGCGAGAAAGTTCTTCATAGTCAACTCCCTCTTTTTGGGTATAACCCTTTGCCACTAGCCTAGCCTTGAAAGTCTGTACTTTCCCATCTATTCCTCTTTTCTCTTGTAGATCCATTTACAACCTATGGGTTTTACTCCATTAGGTTGGTCTACAAGTTCCCAGACTGAGTTAGAATACATGGACTCCATCTCAAGGTTCATGGCTTTGAGCCATTCTTCTTTATCAGTATCATCCATTGCATACGATAGGTCAATGGATCATCTATACCATCACAAGATGCAACAACTTGCCTACCATTTCCTAGATAGCGTTCAGGTTGTCTTACAACCCTCCCACTACGCCTAGGTGGTATGATATCCTGATAAACTTGCATCTGACTTTAGATGTAGAAGGTGTTATGTCTTTGTCAACATTTGATAATGATGTACTGGTCGTACCAGCAAGTAACTCCTCAAGTAACACTTTACTTTACTTCGAGGTTTGAACTCTCTCATATAGTCCTCCTCAAGAAATATAGCATTTTCGACACAAATACTTTATTATCTTCTGGACTATAAGAGAATCCACCCCTAGTTTCCTTAGGATAGCCTACAAATAGGCACACCTTGAACGTGGTTCCAACTTAGTAGTCTTGTTCTTTAGCACATGTGCTGGACACCCCCATATGTGGAAATGTCACAAAACTAGCTTTACGACCATTCCACAACTCTAAGGGAGTCTTAGAAACAGACTTAGAAGGAACTAATTCAGGATATACATTGCATTTGCAATGCATACCCCCAGAATGAACTAGGTAGATTGCTATAACTAAACATTGATCTTATCATGTCTAGTAGGGTTCGATTTCTCTTTCTGCAACACCATTTTGTTGTGGTGTTCCAGGTGCTGTGAGCTGTGAAACAATTCCATGCTCGACTAAGAATTCCTCAAATCTCTATCAAGGTATTCTCCTCCACGATCTGATCGTAGAATTTTGATGCTTTTACCTAATTGGTTCTCAACCTCAGCACGATACTCTTTGAACTTTTCAAATGTATCTGACTTGTGCTGCATTAGGTAAACATACCCATATCTGGAATAATCGTCAATGAAAGTGACGAAGTATTCAAACCACCTCGGGCTTTTACATTCATCGGTCCGCAAACATCCGAATGTATTAGCTCAAGAGTTTCTTTGGCTCTTATCTCCTTTTCCAGTAAAAGGTCTCTTGGTCATTTTGCCTTCTAGACAGGATTCGCAGACAGGTAAAGTACCAAGTTTTAACTGATTTAAAACTCCGTTCTTAATTAGTCTATCTATCCGGTCAAGGTTAATATGACCAAGTCTAAGGTGCCATAAATAGGTATCATCATGAGAAATCTTTTCCGTTTAGTTTTAGATCTTTCAATCTTAAACATTTCAGTATTAAGCAGTGATTCATGCATTAACGCCTTAATACATATAGATTATTTTCGGAGTTTCCCGTGCATATATTTAATCCATTCTACTAATAATAACTGACTTATTATTAAATGAAACAGAAAAACCACATTCCATAAGTTTTGTTACAGAAATCAAATTCTCGCTCTGCGAAAATCAGGAATATATAGCACACCATTTAAACATAAATAACTATTATTAAAGTTTAATTTGGAACTCCCACTGCTTTTGCTGAAACAGCCCATCCCGTCCCAACTCTCATGGTGAAGCTACCTTCAGAAAGGTCCCTCCATGAGTCAAGTAGCTGCAAAGAACAACAAACATGGTTAGTGGCACCAGAATCAACAATCCAAGCGGATTTATCATCCTCCACTAAAAGAGACTCAATGACAAGTAAATCATATTTACCTGTTTTTTCTTCTCTTTAAGCTCGGCAAGGTATTTCGGACAATTCCTTTTCCAATGCCCTTGTTGTTCACAATGGAAACATTTTCCTTTGGCATTGGTTCATTTGGAGCTTTTGTTGTTCTTCTTTTTCATTGGTTTTTCCTTTGCCTTCCAATTGCCTTTCTCTTTTCTTCTTTGCAGATTTAGAAGATTCGGCAACATTTGCCTCGGCATTTGGCCTACGAGGACCGTTCATAACGGACTCGTAATTGGTGAGCTCATTTAGCAGTTCAGTCAACGTAAAAGTCAACTTATTCATAGAACAATTGCTTTTAAACTGCAGGAAACTCTTCGGAAGGGTTTTCATGATCATTGTCACCTGGCTTTGCACATTGATACGTGCACCATGGGTTTCAGCCATATTAAGATGAGCCATCATCCTTAACACATGGTCTCGGCGGACTGATGTGCCTTCCTTCATTCTAGCGGTCAATACAGAGGCAATTGCCTCATGTTGTTGTCGGTCTGAAGGTTGCCCAAACATGTTCTGTAATGACTACATAATCATTGATGTTGTCGCCATAGGCTCATGCTGTGCAGCAAGAACCTCAGACATGGATGCTATCAAATAGCTATGGGCTTTCTCATCAGCTTTAATCCAATTATTATAGGCATTACGTGCAGCTTTGCCAGCATTAGGTGCTGGCTCAGGAGGACATTCCTCCATTAGGACAAATTTAAGGTCTTCACAGACCAAGATAGCATTCATGTCACTTTTCCATTTAACATAATTATCCCCGGTTAATTTTTCTTGTTGTTTGATAATGGAGATTATTGCAGATGCCATGGCTGGAAAAATAATAAACGCACATTCAATATTCATTCGTCGCATATTAAAATTGTCAAACATTTAGGCATAAATTAAACATGATGCATGATCAATGTATAATGAATTAGAAACCTAAAAGAATTACTATGCACGATTATCTATCATCCCACAAATAAGTGCCGCCGTAGGGTAGGTCAAGTATTCGCATGATAGATTGAGACATTCTCAATTGAATAATATATCTGAAATAACTCTTATTCCTATATTAATCAACTACCGTTATTTTGATCAAGGAAGCTTTGATTAACAACTTAACCATTCCTTTGTGAGTGTGACCCATTATTTCGGAACCCTTGGACTTAACTAGTGAAGTGCCGCCGTAGGGTAGGTCAAATCACCAATACATCTAGAGTCTCTATCCTTTCGGAATCCAAACTTGATATTGACCCAATAAGGACACCATCCGTAGGGGGACGAAAGCAAAGCCGTCTCGAGGCGCCTATTGAATCTCACGTTTCTGTATAACAATGGAGATCGCGGGATATATTGTGGTATATCCCTCTCCCACTCACTATTTTGAAGTTTAAGTTTCTATCTCACTAGTTTCTAATGTATTAAGATTATGCTCGACTAAAACATATCTTTATTAATACTAGTGGAATATTAGTGATCTAACAAATTTTAACACTTAAAATTTTATTCACTAATACTTATTAGTCTCTACTAATCATTAACTTAATTAAACTAATTTAATCAAGTTTCTTAAGTGATCTAATTAATTTAACAATTAAATATTAGTTCACTTATAGGTTTTAAAATTTTAGAATTCAACTAATGGACTATATGTCATTAAACCATTTAATAGATAAAAGTACGTTATTTACTCCAAAGGTACGTGGAATTGTATCCCGAGTGCAAACCAAATTACCGTCCATTCGGAAGCGGCTATGGAATTTATATCCGGGTTTCCATCCAATATACCAAGGAAAATAATGTACTCATAATGTCCATTTGTTCTTAAACTTGAATTCGTAATTTTCAAACCTTTAAACTAATTAATCTTATTAATTCATTTACATGCATCTTATATTCTAATTTAACTTTTAAATTTACATAAAATCATATTTTATAACTTGAATATCATGCATGTCTACATGTTATGGCATGTGAAAATGCAAGAGTAGGCACCCTAGGCTATATGGCATGTTAATAAACAATTTAAAACATATATATATGCCCAGGTCTGGGCTGAAAACGTTCGCGTAGCGTTCCTGGGCGTTCGAACGTTTTCAGGCAGTAGCAAAACGTTTGAGTTTCGTTTGACTGGAGTTCGAACGAAATCGGTCTGGTGTTAAAACACTAAAACTTCATTTACTCCGTTCGGGAGCTTCCGGAGTCCGTTTTGGTCCCCGTTTTTTTTTCTACGGACTCGTAACGGAATGAAGTTTCACATACATAAAAAATGCGTTAACCAGCCTCTTATTTTTTTTTAAAAAAATACTAATCTAATTAGTACAATAAATCCAAGGCATCCATTGGTCTTCAAATCTTGCTCCATGGTATGTTGTTGAGTTCTTCGCGAATAGGTTCGTAATGAGTCCTTTGTGGCATCGGCTCCTCCAAGTTACAAATTGAGTTCCAAATGGACTTATTACAAAAGAAATGAACTTACAACACTTGAAAGAATATGACCTTATGGTCTTACATTTCCAATACTAAAAATAAGAGCCGAAAAAATTAACGATCAACGCAATACATTCATCACATGAATCAAAGTAAACATTCATCACATGAACATTAAAAACTATTCATCTCATGAATCTAATTGTGCCTACTCATCACAACATGCATATTAATATTTATATCTAATATAAATTATTAAAACTTAAACTTAAAAAGAGAAAGGGTTAAGAAAACTTTTCAACCTTAAGCTCTCGATGCCAATTGTAGGAAACGAATTTCCTTAGCGCGGCGGAAGTTGCTTGTGGTGGCACCGGGTCCGGTATGGATCTTCAAAATTTTCTTTGCCTTCTCCCTTTGTTGTATTAGCCAAGATCAATCCTTTAGTGTCCAACACTTAGATCACCACTCGATCTTCCGAACTATGACTCGAAACCAACAAACCGAAGTGTGGGCTTCACTCACAAAGATTAAACCTCTAAACTATTAGAGATTTAGGATGTCACAATGGTGTTTGGCCTTTTGGAATTTCAATACTCTCACAACACTTGTGAATATTTGAAGTTCTTCTCTCTTTTCTCTCAAATTTTCTCACAACAATTTGTGAATGAATGAAAGTGTTAACCTTAGGAAGTGAGAGAAATGGTAGAGATTATATTCTCTTACACAAGCCAACTAACCTTGTCATTAAGCATCTAATGCTTTCCTTGCAATGGCCAACACAAAAATGTGAATGCCATACCATACCAAGCATAAGAAATGTTAAGCTAAAGACAATGGCTTTGTCATTAAGCATTCAATGCTTTCTTTCAATGGAAAACACATAAATGTGGAGGCCATACCAAAGCATAAAATGCATTAGCTAATGACAAATCTATTAGGTGTATCCAGGCCACCTGATAGACATAATGCTTGGATGACATGGTAAGCCATATGGCTTTGTCTCCAATGGTAAATAAAAATCAAAATATTAATAATGATTTATTTACCTTCAATTATGTTGTAGTAATTATCTCATAATTATTACTAACTTGATTATCTCATAATCAAGACTTGATTATCTCATAATCAAAGAATTCTAGAAAACATTAAGTTAAACTAATTTAAAACATAGTTTTTCATTGTGACAATAAATATTATTAATCTTATTAATAATATATAAATAAATATAATATGAGCATATAATTATACAATCTAGTTATATTAGGTTTGCTACAGTTAATCGAGCTAGCACGGGGACCAAATGGACCTACAGTTCCGAGCTCCAATAATTCCGAAATATTAATTAAACTCTTAATCAAATATTACGAATTATTAACTACTACGCGTTATTCCACTAAAAACTCGAAGTTGAACTCCCGTTACCATAGATGGATTAAATAAATCGAACATTTTCGGTGTCCATCGATATAGTCATTACATATGGATTAGCCCTTCACGAATATCTCATAAATAGAGCCGGGTCATAAGTCCGTTAAACCCCTCTAAATATTTTGTCTCTTAGCACCATTAATTCTATAATGAAAATTAATTCATAATAATTATGAATATAAAATATTTCTATTCGTAATAGAAAAGTTGAGCGCTCAAATTGTTCAAGTCCCGAATCAACTCTTAAAAGAGATATTCATCTGCTTCTCGTAAGAAGGATGAATTCCATATCTATGTAAAACGTTCCCAGCTACATACACCAAATCATATCCCCAAAATACGTAGTTATTGGCTGGGAATGCAACACCAACCTCACCATAGTAAATCAAAGGACATAACCTGTCATGCAGGAGTTCGTAGTACACTCAGGATTAAGATCGAATCCATATATGACCATCTATTAGATAAAATGAATTTCTTCGATTAACTGATATTAAAAGAAATTCGTATTTATCGAGTCCAGTCCTATTTGATCTTATCATATAAGGTGCCTCCATTCCCATGTCACTACATGAACCGCATCTATAGATAGAATGAACCGCAACTATAGATATACCACAAACAAAAGTACCCTCTTTGTTTGCTCTCTATGGACTATTTAGATTACTAACTTTAAACTTAAATCCTTTTGTGCATCAAACATACATTAAGTCTGAAGGTACAATAGTAATCAAGGTAAACAAGACAATTGGACAATATGCGATATAAATCAAACAACTTTGATAAAAAGAATAATGCATTTATTATTATTACAATAATCATTCCATTTACAATACATGAAACTCTAGGACATAAATCCCAACAATCTCCCACTTGTACTAGAGCAAATGGGACATGTCATGTAATCCTAAACCATTTAGGTGACCTTCAAATACTTTAGCCGATAAGGTTTTTGTAAACGGATCAGCCAGGTTGTCTGCGGATGGAATCTGCGTGATAGCGAATCTCTCTCTCTCTGCACTATCTCCCTGATGAGGTGATATTTCCTCTCAATATGCTTACCCTACTCTTGTGGCTTCTTGGTTCTTTGGAGTTCGCCACTGCGCCACTATTATCGCAATAAAGTGTGAGTGGTTTATCCATATCTGGAACAACTTCCATCTGCCAAGAACTTACAGAGCCAAATTGTTTCCTTAGCTGCTTCACAAGCTGCTCATATTCAGCCTCCATGGTGGAGTCAGCAATACAAGATTGCTTAATGCTCCTCCATACTATAGCCCCACCACCTAGGGTGACACTGATCCCAGATGTTGATTTCCTAGAATCGACATCCGTCTGAAAATCAAAGTCAATATATCCTCTCAGAATCATATCCTGACTTGTATATACTAGCATATAATTTCTCGTTCTCCGAGAGATACTTGAGAATATGTTTCACACGCTACCCAATGATCTAATCCTGGGTTGGATTGAAACCTACTGACTACTCTCACTGCAAAACAGATGTCAGGTCTCGTGCATAACATAGCATACATAAGACTTCCAAACTGCAGAAGATATGGTATATGTCTCATCTCCTCAATTCCTAAGGTGTCTTAGGAGACTGTTCCTTAGACAAATGAATCCCATGTCTGAAAGGTAAATTACCTTTCTTGGAATTCTGCATACCAAATCGCACAAAATCTTGTCGATATAGGTTGCTTGAGACATTGCTAACAGTCGTTTCTTGCGATCCTGAATGATCTGAATCCCAAGTACATAACTTGCCTCTCCCAAATCTTTCATTTGGAATTGGTTAGCTAGCCAGATTTTCATGTCCGATAATATCCTTACATCATTCATAATGAGTAAAATATCATCAACGTATAACACAAGGAAAACCACATTCCCATCAATGATGCGCTTGTAGACACAAGGCTCATCAATGTTCTGCTCAAAGTTATAAGACTTGATCGTAGTATCAAACCTTATGTTCCAAGATCTAATGCTTGCTTAAGTCCTTAAATGGACCTTTGCAACTTGCAAACTTTTTGCTCTTGACCTTGGGTAATGAACCCTTCCGGTTGTACCATATAGATACTCTCATCAAGATTATCATTCAAGAATGCAGTCTTGACATCCATTTGCCAAATCTCATAGTCATAATATGCGGCAATGGAAAGAAGAATCCTGATGGATTTAAGCATGGCTACTGGCGAGAAAGTTTCTTCATAGTCAACTCATTCTTTTTTGGTATAACCCTTTGCCACTAGCCTAGACTTGAAAGTCTGTACTTTCCCATATATTCCTTTTTTTCTCTTTTAGATCCATTTACAACCTATGGGTTTTACTCCATTAGGTTGGTCTACAAGTTCCCAGACTGAGTTAGAATACATGGACTCCATCTCAAGGTTCATGGCTTTGAGCCATTCTTCTTTATCAGTATCATCCATTGCACTACGATAGGTCAATGGATCATCTATACCATCACAAGATGCAACAACTTGTACCTTACCATTTCCTAGATAGCGTTCATGTTGTCTTACAACCCTCCCACTACGCCTAGGTGGTATGGTATCCTGATAAACTTGCATCTTACTTTCAGATGTAGAAGGTGTTATGTATTTGTCAACATTTGATAATGATGTACTGGTCGTTCCAGCAAGTAACTCCTCAAGTAACACTTTACTTCGAGGTTTGAACTCTCTCATATAGTCCTCCTCAAGAAATATAGCATTTGTCGACACAAATACTTTATTATCTTCTGGACTATAAAAGAATCCACCCCTAGTTTCCTTAGGATAGCCTACAAATAGGCACACCTGTGAACGTGGTTCCAACTTAGTAGTCTTGTTCTTTAGCATATATGCTGGACACCCCCCATATGCGGAAATGTCACAAACTAGCTTTACGACCATTCCACAACTCTAAGAGAGTCTTAGAAACAGACTTAGAAGGAACTACATTCAGGATATACATTGCAGTTTGCAATGCATACCCCAGAATGAACTAGGTAGATTGCTATAACTAAACATTCAGGACCTACAATTCCTTTGAAGTTGTTAACAATAATCACAGAGCGTGATGCATTGTTGATTATTTGATTTTTTATAGGGATATCAAAGTTAGTAATTAATAATATTTTTACTCGGTATTCAGGAGATAGAGTTAGAAAAAATTAGGATTCCTGGCTTATAAACTAAAAAATTGAATAATAATTTATTGACATAACAAATACATAGGGGATAATTAGGTGAAATCAGACTCTAGAATTCATCTCATTTGTATCTTCATTAATTAAACATTTTGATTTTTCGGTTATTTAGTTTTTAGTTTTAATTTAGTTTAATTTAAATCATTTCTAAATAAAGTTAAGCTTATTAATTATAGTACTTAGTGTGAATTTGATTTCAATCTCTGTGGATTCGACACTCTATATTCACTCTTTACTAAAACTTGATGTAGGCATTGCATTTTTGCATGTGAAACCCGATGATGAGTCTCATTTGGAGGCACTATCTTTTAAGTCGCGGAAGCCGCGGGAAACGGACGTCGGAAGAGAATAGTCAAGAATTGACATTTTGTTGGATTTAGTTCACGTGTTTAGCTTCGGGTTCGCTTGTTGGACCTCCGTTTTAAAAATTATGCTCGGCCCAAAAAACCGCAAACCTTTAATCTTGGCCCAAACCCACTCATTTAGCCAACACAATACCTAACCCACCATCACCAAGCCCACACCCACCATCACCAAGCCCACGCCCACCATCTAGGCCCACACGCCCATATCACCCTAAAATACCTCCAAATTAAATCAAATATTAAATTAAATATTAATTAAATAATGTAATTGAATTAAAAAATAATTAAACCATTTACCAAATTAAATAAGACATAAAATATAATTATACCAAATTAAAATATTGTAACTTCCTAACTTAAAATATTATATACTAAATTATAGAAATATTATGCCTAATTAAAATCAATCATAACCAATTAAAAATATTGACTTCCTAATCTAACAAATTAAATGCCTAATTAACACCAATCAAATATTCAACCTTCCTAATTCACCAAAATTTGTCCCCCCAATCAATCAAATCATTTCCTTGTTTGACACCAAATCCAATCTATTCCTTGTGAGACAAGGGGAAGCCCTAGCCCTTGTCTATATAAACAACACTTTTCCAAGCCATCCTCCTCTCATAGCACTGAGCTCTCTCGAAAATTCTCAATCATTATCAAATAAGCCAACAGCCCCTGCCTCTTCACACACATTGCCTATTCACTTCACACCACCCTCAACCATTCACACTAAAATACACAATACTCACGTAGACCTGCTGCCCTCACGCCCAACTTCACGTAAATTAGCCAGGTGCTCACGCCAAATCAAGCCAACACTTGTCAGGCCTCACGTATCAACCTTCACACGTTGCCACCTAGCCACACTCCCCTTTGCCCTCACATTGCACCTTCGTGAATCAGCCATATGCGAAACCCTTCAACACACAGCAACTTCACTCCAACATCTCCATTTCTCACGCAACATCCCTAAAGTCACTCTTCACACAAACAACGGCCTCCTTTCACTGACCGACACAGCCGATTCAAACAATAAACCTTAGCCGATCCCAAAACAACAAACAACCTGCCCTTCTAAACTGTGAAATAACCACCCCAAAAATAGTAACTAAAAACTTCACCTTAAACCCCTTAAACAACCGAAAAAACAGCAGCCACTAGACCTCTAAAAAATGCAAAAATAGTAGCTTTGAAGACCTGAAACAGTAAGCAGAAAATACAGAGAAAATAGCAGCAAAACGGAGGTCAAACAGCAAGCAAAACAGCAAAACAGTGAGCTAAGACGCTAAACCAGTGAACCGGAGAAGTTGAGGAGCTTTAACCCTTCTGATCTCCGTGAAACGTAAGTTCGAAAGTCGGCAAAAAAGGTTAGACCTGAGGGTATTTTTCACACTTGTTTTCATTTTTATCTTTATTATTTATTGAGTTTTGTTCGCATGATTACTATATTAAAATGCATGTTGTGGCCTTTGAATAGATAAATATGCATATATTGTAAAATGATGTATGTTGTGGCCCTTGAATAAAATGAAAAATGTGTCGCCTCTCGTGGTATATAGGATGGAAATCCGGACATAAATTTCATAGCCGATTTTGAATGGACGGTAGTATGATTTGTACTCGGGATACAAGTTCACGTACCATTTGAGTAAACGGCGCATATTTTGTTTTATGTTGTTTTGATTTGTTTGTCATTCGTTACTTGATTTCCGCATGTTATTTGTTTATGTAATGACGTGATCGAGCACATGAGCTTAGTAAGTTGGATTAAAGGTCCCTTATTTTGAGGGGTTAAAATCCTTTACCACGATGCTTTGCCGCGCCGATTGATGAATATTCGGTTGAATGTAAGATGTGTTCAATCGGGTATACGAAGTCCGATATTATTGTCTTTGTTGTTTATATGTATGATGTGATTGAGCGCATGGGCTTAGTAAGTTGGATTAAAGGTCCCCTATTCTGATGGGTTAAAATCATTTACCACGATGCTTTGCCGCGCCAATTGATGTATATTCGTTTGAATGTAAGATGTGTTCAATCGGGTATACGAAGTCCGATATTATTGTCTTTGTTGTTTATATGTATGATGTGATCGAGCGCATGGGCTTAGTAAGTTGGATTAAAGGACCCATATTCTGAGGGGTTAAAATCCCTTACCACGATGCTTTGTCGCGCCGATTGATGTATATTCGGTTGAATATAAGATGTGTTCAATCGGGTATACGAAGTCCGATATTATTGTCTTTATTGTTTATATGTATGATGTGATCGAGCGTATGAGGTTAGTAAGTTGGATTAAAGGTCCCCTATTCTGAGGGGTTAAAATCCTTAATCACGATGCTTTGCCACGCCGATTGACGTATATTCGGTTGAATGTAAGATGTGTTCAATCGGGTATACGAAGTCCGATATTATTGTCTTTATTGTTTATATGTATGGTGTGATCGAGCACATGGGCTTAGTAAGTTGGATTAAAGGTCCCATATTCTGAGGGGTTAAAATCATTTATCACGATGCTTTGCCGTGCCGGTTGATGTATATTCGGTTGAATGTAAGATGTGTTCAATCGGGTATACGAAGTCCGATATTATTGTCTTTATTGTTTATATGTATGATGTGATCGAGCACATGGGCTTAGTAAGTTGGATTAAAGGTCCCATATACTGAGGGGTTAAAATCATTTACCACGATGTTTTGCCGCGCCGGTTGATGTATATTCGGTTGAATGTAAGATGTGTTCAATCGGGTATACGAAGTTCCATATAGTTATCTTTATCTTTGCACGCATTGTAATGAAAAACGCATGGGCTTATTGTGTTGGACTAAAAGGTTCTCCATTTGGGGGAAGGAAAGCCTAAAAGGCTACCTTTACCACGATATTTTTCGCGTCTTTCATTTATTGATTGCATCTTCTATCCTTGTCTTGGCTCGATGTATTATCATTTGTGTACCCATGTTATGATAGCATTTGGGCATTATTTCTCGTGGTATATATGATGGAAACCCGGACATAAATTTCATAGCCGATTCCGAATGGACGGTAGTATGATCTGTACTCGGGATACAATTCCACGTACCACTTGGAAAAAAGGCCCACGCATGTGTTCGTGTCAATTCTAGATATCTTTTCTGCATCACATCACCACATGTCTATTTTAGCATATAGTTGTCTTTTTTTACCTTATGCATTTGTATTACCTCTTTAGTTATCTATTTCTATTATGCGCTTAAGTGTCTTTCTTAATATGCATGCTTGTATGAATGTTATTTGTTTGCGCTTCTGTGCCTACCAATGTGAATTGTATGCCTTCCGTATGCCAATTTATCTTTATGCATGAATTTGGACATAGATTATATGCAAATAGGTTTTATGCAAATATGAAAATGTGTTATATGTAAACTTAGATATGAGCTTTGTACCTATTGATGAGAGGGAAATATATCAATATTTACCGCCCCTTTTACTTAATATTTTGTTTAGTTTCTTGGGTTTGATGAACGTTTTGATATGTTTTATTTTATTTTGCAGATAAAATAATATTGGGACTTAATGAAATCATTTAGGACGAAATATGGGTCAAATAAGGGAAAATATTGGACTTGACATATTAATTTTGGAGATTGGAAACTTGAAAGGGAGTTTTAACGAAGTGCAGTTTTGGAAATTCCAGTTTGGTGCATCTGTCGTAATTTGGGCATAACTTCTTACTCCGATATTGAATTGAGCTGATTCAAGTTCCAGATTAAAGAAGACTCAAAGATCTACATCTTTGAAAGAAAAAATAATTTCGAATTCTGAAGATTTCATGCCCGAAATTGATGAACTATCCAGAAGTGTGTTGTGTGTAATTATTAAAGTCACTTTCAATCATTTTCAAAGCAAAAAAATAAATTAATAAATAAATAATAAAAATTATCAAATCATCACCAAACATGATAAGAGATTAGTGGAGCAATTAATAATGGATTTGGTGGAGCAATTAGTGGAGCAATTAGTGGAGCAATTAATAATTGATTTGGTGGATGATTTGATGGAGGCAAAATTTTGCCTATAAATACCAAGCCATTTCATTTGTAAAATTCATATTTTCTTCTAAGGAATTCCTTAAGAATACTAAAAATATTGTATCTTGTTTGTTTATTTATAGCTTTCAGTAATTAATTTCCGCTTTCGCACTTTCTTTTCTTTACTTTTCAGTTTTTACTTTCCGCAATTTACTTTTACGCACAGTACTTTTCTTTATTTATTTTTCAGTAATTTACTTTCAGCATTTACTTTTCAGCAATTTACTTTTCAGCAATTTACTTTCAGCATTTACTTTTCAGCAATTTACTTTTTAGCAATTTACTTCTCAGCAATTTACTTTCAGCAATTTACTTTCAGCATTTACTTTTCAGCAATTTACTTTCAGCATTTACTTTTCAGCATTTAATTTTCAGTATTTAATTTCAGCATTTACTTTCCGTCATTTACTTTTCAGCATTTTACTTTATGTTTTTTATTTTATTTAAGTTTTTAATAGCCCTAGTTATGTGTTAGTTATCTGGGGTTGTGATGAATTCTAATATCACCGATTTATAAATGGGTTATTTTATAGTTTGGGTAATTTAAAGGTTTACTTATTAAGTCTTAAGCTTAATGTTTTTTGTTGTCTGATCACCAATAAGATTGATGTGGTAAATCTAAAATGAACTAGACATAGTGATTTTAGGTTTCAGCCTTAGACTTAATAGCCAACGATCTTCCTTGAGGATATATAACCCTTTAATAGATTTCCTTACATGATAGACATATACCTGTTGGGCGGGGGTAGCCATAATTGGAACTTAAACTTAATGATTCCAGATAATTTGGTTGACATAGACATATGGTTCAATTGGGTTAAACTGGGTATTTGCGTCTGACCATCGACAGAGGCTTTCGCATAATTTCGTGTTCCAGGTTAGTAAACCAATTTATTACACAAACATAAAATAATCACTTCATCTTTTAAAAGATATTAGAAAGATTCACAACCCTGGATCTTTGTGTCTTTTTTTATTTTCCTTAGTATTGTCTTTTGTTATTTTATTTATTTTAATTAAGGAAAACCACATTCAACCAATCAAACAATCATTCTCTTCTCCATTTAATTAGATATTTGTAAATAAATAGATTCAACAATTAATAACAACAGTAGGAATTAAGTCCTCGTGGGATCGATATTTTTATACTACTTGAACGATACATGCGCTTGCGTTATACGTGTGTGTTTACGCCGGTCAAGTTTTTGGCGCCGTTACCGGTGACTTATTTTTCTAGAGATATTAATTTTGAAGCTATCTAATTTACTTGTATCTAATTTTCTTTATTTTTATCTGTAATTTTTATCTCTTTCTTTTGTTTTCAGGTGATTGAAAAATGGAACATTATTGGGAGATTGAGAGATCACGAGCTTTATTAGAAGATACACCCCAAATCTGGGAGCAACAGTCCGGTTTTCTGAGGTCTGTTGTCCAGCCCAACAATTATCACTGGATGCCAGAACCAAGCAATACCACATTCGCTCAACAGAACGCAATAAGGAGATGTGACATATGTAATGGTAACCACCCTAGAGATTATTGCGAATACAACTACCATACAGGGTGGCAGAGCCATCAAGATCCTTCATGGTATGACGAGCCATCACATTTCACAGAACCACATTTTCCATCTTATCCATCATCTACATATGATCTTCATCAACAACCAGAACCATCAGAGGAAGATCAGTTGCTAAACATGCTCGAAGATATGTTCAAGAAACGAAAAGAAAAGTTGGATACAATGCTTGAAACAAGCCAGAATCAATTTGAAAGTATTCAGAGACAATCAGAATTCATTCAGATGATGACAGATCAAATGAGACAATTCACATAAAACCAGAACTACATGCCTCAAGAATCAGTTTCAGATGACACTGATGAAGCCTTCGAGTACCAATCATTTCACAATGACACTTCAACAGAGGAGGAGGCTGAGCAGTATCAACAACCAGAGGTATCAGTTCAGGAGCCCGAACCGGCAAAGTCTCAATTTGACTTTTATTATTCAGATTCTGACAAGGATGAAACTGATCTATTTGTACCAACTGCACCAACAACGGAGGATCAAACTTTCAATCCTCAAAATGAAGATCTTGGAGCATGCTTTACCTTGATGCTTGAAGAAGATCTATCTGAACCATCCATTCCAGTCGTATCAGAGGATGAAAACCTAATGTCAGAAACATCTTTGCATCCTCAGGTTGACAATTTTGAAGCATGTATTTCACAGATGACAGATGAATAGCTGAATACAAAAATTTTACAATACATATGTGAAGAAAAGGTGGAACAAGAAGCAGAGCAAATGGAGGAGCAAATGTCTGACCTTATTGAAGATCCAAAGCATTCAGGAGAAACATCGTTGTATCGGGGAGTACAAATCAAAGATATCGCCCAGAAGCTTGACATAATGGAACTCCCATTCCAAGTCAAGCACCATATGAGACCTCCTGATTTTCTTTCTTTCTTTGCAAGAATCACTGGAACAACAAGGAGCAAAAAGGTGGCACAAGCACTGAATGGGCAAAACTCTTTTTGCCACTTTACCATTGGAAGAGACCCTTCAAAAGCAACGCTCACGGGATTGTCTTTAATCGGACATCCAAAACGACATTGAAACCTCCTTAACAGATGAATTTCAGTCACGTCTGGCTGAAGACTAAAAATTAGCGCTAGCAGAGAGGCAACCCATGCAATTTGTTATAATTTATGTTTTCATATTTTATGTATACATGTTGTAGAGATTTTAATTTTGTGTGTTATTTTTGCACGGAAAAACACAAACGAATCATTTTAAGACAGAAGGAATGGTGTTTGGCAATCACAAAGATGAGAAACAATTCATTAGCAATGGCTGAGTAAGGAATGAAATCTTGAGACGCATCCTAATGAATTTATACTAAGCGAGTGGCGTATTGCGTACACAATTCTGTTGCCTTAATTATTGCTTTGATTCGCTTTTCTGTTGTAATTATCTTTATTTTCGTAGACAGAATCCAGACTTTTTGACCTTTCATGATTCATTTTGTTGTTTAGCAAACAAACGTCCTCTGGAAGATACTAGTGCTATTATTACTCACCCTTTTTCAGGAACTATAAATTCAGCCCGTCATTGCACTTTTGAAGGCATCCAGAGTTGAGAAAGAAATACTTAAAAAAATGGAAGCCATTTCAAGAAGAAGAGTTGAAAATATCTGTGTGTTTTGCGGTAGTAGTGTTAGTGTTAAGCCACAATACGTTGAAGCAGCACAAGAATTAGGTCGAGTCTTAGCTGCAAGGAATATGCACTTAATATATGGCGGATGAAATCTATGACTTATGGGGATCGTTTCAAAGGCTGTACAGGAAGGAGGCAGTCACGTTTTGGGAATCATCCCAAAACCCTTGACAGAGGCAAATCTTATTGAACCATCAAACGACGAGGAACTAATCGTACCAGGTATGTCTGAACGACTGGTAGAAATAATTAACCGTGCTAATGTTTTTATCGCTTTGTCAGGTGGCTTGGGCACATTGGAGGAAATTTTTATAGTTCTATCTTGGGCGAACCTGAACATACACCAGAAACCGCTTGGACTATTTAACGTTGATGTATTTTATGATTTTCTGTGTGTGTTTCTTGATGATGCTCGGAAATGGGTTCGTGTCAAAACCTATGAAAGAATTCATATTCACTGTCAGAATTGTTCCAGATCTAATAGACCAACTCGTAGCCTATGAACCACAAGTTGACCCTATCCTTTCAAAGATAAATTGGTCCGAAGACGATCGTGGTAAGAGGCGTCGGATTAATCTGGATCTTAACCTTTAATTTCCTGTAGAATTTCAGCTAACCAGGTACGACCTTCTTAACTCTCTGTTACTGTTTAAGACATTGGGGACAATGTCTTATTTAGGTTTGGGGGAGGGAATAGTTGATCAGTACCTTGTTTTTAGTTTGTGAGTTGTTTTTAGTCCAAAATTTTTCGAAAAATACAAAAAACAAATTGAAAATTTTTCAAAAATTACAAAAATATTTTGTGTTTTTGTGTTTTTATTTTGACTAAAAAAGAGGATTGGTAAGAGATGGCTGAGTAAGGAGTTTCCACATCTGAGACGTATCTCAAACCTATTTCGAAACAAGTTAATTTTTGTTTATTTCATTTATTTAATTTGTGAATTCTCCTTAACACTGACTAAAATGGATCTTCATATGCTCAGTTGACAGATATTATCAACATATATAGTAACATACAGACATGGGCTAAAATTGAAAAGTTTGTAATATTCAGTGCTCTAGTTTAATTGGAGGAAGCATCTCAAAAAACAATGGAGTAAGAAAAAAAAACGTCTGAGATCCGAGTTATTAAGTCTGTTAGGGTGTTTTAACACCTAGTGCCCTAAAGCCAACTGGTTTGGGAGTCACTGGCCCAAAGCTCGTTACATGAATCGAAGATGCTGCAAAAATATATATATATGAATTCTGAGTAATTAAGTCCGTAGGGGTGTCTTAACACCTGATGCCCTAAAGCCAACTGGTTTGGGAACCACCGGCCCAAAGCTCGTTACATAGACGGAATGTATTGTATATTAATAAAAAATAGAAAAAAAAAAGAAAAAAAAATCAGAAAAATCAGAAAAATTATTTCATTGCTACAAAAAGGTGTGAAATCTGATAGAACTTTAGGACAACAATATTACTCTCTTATCAACTGCACTTATGACTGTTGTGGGCAAAAATGAGTTGTTTAATATTGTGTTGGCTGTGTATATGGAGAATGGTAAATATAATCGGAGAATTTACTTATTCAGTAATTTAGAAAGAAAGAAAACAACTAGTAACTTGGAGTAGAAGTTTCACCTTATTAGTCACTAACTTATTTATTCTCTTTTCTCTTGCCTTTTTACTTTTGTGTGCATTAGTTTTATTATTTTTTTACTTTTGTAAAATGTTTGTGGGTATCGTTGCTGTAAGCCCTCACGAGACTATAACTCGTCCACTAGGGACACCTACGGGTTTAAAGACTTGTTGCATATGCTAAATGCAACTGTGATCTCTACGAAAGTGGCTTAGTTTAATTTTAATTGTTTCTTATATTTTATTTTATTGTTTTTCTCGAGGACTAGCAAAATGTTAGGTTTGAGGGTGTGATGAGCGGAAAATATATCAATATTTACCGCCCTTTTTACTTAATATTTTGTTTAGTTTCTCGGGTTTGATGAACGTTTTGATATGTTTTAGTTTATTTTGCAGATAAAATAATATTGGGACTTAATGAAATCATTTAGGACGAAATATGGGTCAAATAAGGTCAAAAATTGGACTTGACATATTAATTTTGGAGATTGGAAACTTGAAAGGGCGTTTTAACGAAGTGCAGTTTTGGAAATTCCAGTTTTGTGCATCTGTTGTAATTTGGGCATAAATTTTTACTCCGATATCGGATTGAGCTGATTCAAGTTTCAGATTAAGGACGACTCAAAGATCTACAGCTTTGAAAGACAAAATAATTTCGAATTCAGAAGATTTCATGCCCGGAATTAATGAACCATCCAGAAGTGTGTTGTGTGTAATTATTAAAGTCACTTTCAATCATTTTCAAAGCAAACAAATAAATTAATAAATAAATAATAAAAATTATCAATCATCACCAAACATGATAAGAGATTGGTGGATCAATTAATAATGGATTTGGTGGAGCAATTAGTGGAGCAATTAATAATTGATTTGGTGGATGATTTGATGGAGGCAAAATTTTGCCTATAAATACCAAGTCATTTCATTTGTAAAATTCATACTTTCTTCTAAGGAATTCCTTAAGAATACTAAGAATATTGTATCTTGTTTGTTTATTTATAGCTTTCAGTAATTAATTTCCGCTTTCGCACTTTCTTTTTTTTACTTTTCAGTTTTTACTTTCCGCAATTTACTTTTACGCACAGTACTTTTCTTTATTTACTTTTCAGCAATTACTTTCAGCATTTACTTTTCAGCAATTTACTTTTCAGCAATTACTTTCAGTAATTTACTTTTCAGCATTTACTTTTCAGCAATTTACTTTTCAGCAATTTACTTTTCAGCATTTACTTTTCAGCAATTTATTTTCAGCATTTACTTTTCAGCATTTAATTTCAGTATTAATTTCAGCATTTACTTTCCGTCTTTTACTTTTCAGCATTTACTTTATGTCTTTTATTTTATTTAAGTTTTTACTAGCCCTAGTTATGTGTTAGTTATCTGGGGTTGTGATGAATTCTAATATCACCGGTTTATAAGGGGTTATTTTATAGTTTGGGTAATTTAAAGGTTTATTTATTAAGTCTAAAGCTTAATGCTTTTTGTTGTCTGATCACCAATAAGATTGATGTGGTAAATCTAAAATGAACTAGATATAGGGATTTTAGGTTTCAACCTTAGACTTAATAGCCCACGATCTTCCTTGATGATAGATAACCCTTTAATAGATTTCCTTATATGATAGACATATACCTGCCGGGCAGGGGTAGCCATAATTGGAACTTAAACTTAATGAATCCAGATAATTTGGTTGACATAGACATATGGTTCAATTGGGTTAAACTAGGTATTTGCGTCTGACCATCGACAGAGGCTTTCGCATAATTTCGTGTTCCAGGTTAGTAAACCAATTTATTACACAAACATAAAATAATCACTTCATCTTTTAAAAGATATTAGAAAGATTCACAACCCTGGATCTTTGTGTCTTTTTTTATTTTCCTTAGTATTTTCTTTTGTTTATTTTATTTATTTTAATTAAGGAAAACCACATTCAACCAATCAAACAATCATTCTCTTCTCCATTTAATTAGATATTTGTAAATAAATAGATTCAACAATTAATAACAACAGTAGGAATTAAGTCCTCATGGGATCGATATTTTTATACTACTTGAATGATACGTGCGCTTGCGTTATACGTGTGTGTTTACGCCGGTCACCTATGCATGCGAACTTAAGAGTAAATATCCTTGGAAATATGTTGCTTAGGCTGGTTAGATTATTGCACAAATCATTTTATTACAAGTGGCATAAGTAAGAGACCATTTCGAACCCAACGGTTTGAGGTTTTCCCTTGCGAGGGGTGAGTGCGGCCTAAAATCTTTGTCCCGGTTCACACCGGGTGGCGACTCCATTATTCTCCGGTTTAGTCCCCCGCGGGCTACTCCATACTCCCAACCGGGCCGCGAGCCCGGGACATCATGCGTCGCCCAGTTTCTGTGTCCCACACTTGACACCGTATACTTGCGATATAAAAATCTCACAACAATATCTTTATTCGAAACTATCAAAAAAATGCAAGAAATTCTGAACTGTTTCGTCAGTTTGGCCTTGCGGATCATCTCCAAATTTCTTTTTTTTTTACTCCTCAAATAATACTTAGAATATTTCTTTCATATTTTTAGGATTTTTCTTGAATTTTATTTTTTAGACATCAGATTCAAGTATCGTTTATTTATTTATTTTGATTAAGATAGTCTTATTATGTCATACTAATTCGGATTATCATTTTTGGTGATGACTTATTATTAAGATTTTAGTATAAAAAGATGTCAAAACCTTAATTTGTCATTTTTAATTTTCAATCAATAAAATTATAATATACAGAGTTTTTTTTCAGTGAAGCATACTATAGAGATATCCCCCTACCAACATATATCTCTCATCAGGACAAGTGACATATTCTTTGAGTGATTGTAGTACCTTCAATGGTGCTGCGATATAATCAACCTCGGACAATGAGTGAAACAATGTCTCTAAGACTCCACATTTTACAGTTATATGGGATCACACGTGAGTCAACAGAGTATCTATAACTCAAACAAACTCTCAAAATTTCAATCCAGAGATGATATTCATGTCCAGGAATCTACTATTTGTCAGATTTTGGATTCGAATCTATTGGAAAATGAAGAGAATATCTTTATATTTTATTATTTTAAGGCACAATTTTAAGTGGGACTCACTTATAGGAATGATGAGGTCATGAACAATTCGAATTTTCCTCTATGATTACTTCAAAATGGTATATAGATACGCTCAAAAATGATACTCGGGTAATGAAAATTTGTTTCACAAAGTGCACCAATTGAGAAGGTAAAAATAAAGAAAATATAAGTTATCTCACATCTAATATATAAATAAGCTTAAAAGTGCTTATATATAGTTGTTAGATTATAGAGTGGTAAGAACCGATGGTTAGAGGCTCTATTCTACAGAGGTGCAAAGCATAATCCGATTTAGGATTGGTCCGCCCTGAATAATGTGTAACTGTATGTCCTCTCTACACGAATAGAGTCCAAATAATGTTATTCTTGCATTAGCCTTGATTTTGCTAATTAGGACACATAAAAAGACACAAAAATGAGAGCACCAAGTCGAGAGCAAATTTCGTTTTCAATTTTGGATCAAGTTCAGACACAAGTTACGTTCGTTGTATGTGTGATTTGGAAGTGCTTCAAAATTATCACAATTCTGTTTCATCTTGGGAAACAGATGTTTGTACAATCCTAAACACCACCCGTACAAGGCAAAATTATTTTAAGGAGATTGTATTGCATATGACTCAAAACTTCTTTCTACTACTGTCAACTACTATTGGATGTTTCAATATTTTCTATTTGTTGTTCATTATTATATTTCGTTGTAATTGTAATTTACTGTTGTTCGGTAATCTATTGTAAGAACAAGCAACATAGTCCATGAGGTGCATTTTTTTTATAAGAGTTTGGGATAGTCGGGGTTTTACCTACTCAACTTAAGCTCGAATCGGATGATTTAGCGGCGAGATTTCCAACGTTTCAAAAAAAAAAATTAGTCCAACAATTCATCACTCATATAGTAAAATAATTGACTTTGAAAGAATTCAATGCATTTGGATCGAGTGTTGAGCTATGTTAAGTTTTTCATAATTTTTTATCACACATATTTTTAATAACAATACATATTGTTATCTAATAACTACAAATTATAATTTATAAAAAAAGAAAGATGATCACTAAATCCACGTCCGAGATCATAAGTTGACCATTTACAATGAATTATACAAAACATATCATTAATGGATCTATAATATATTATAAATAATCTCGAGTTGAGAATAATTTAAATCCATGAGGTTTTACAAATAAAGAGGAAAAAAATTATCCAGGCTTTAACCTTTATCGCTTTAACCTTTATCTTTTTCTATATTTAATAATATTTACTCGATTGATAGGTGGAAAAATTCTTGGGTGCCAACCAAGACCTTTTCCCCAACCTTTGTCTCCAAGATCATTTATTCAAAGATTAATTTAGAAATAACTAATTGTTAAAGGAAATAATATCTATTTATTATGAAAATGATCTCTTAATTATTACAATAATTAGAATTGTAATCTTGAAGATTGTTTTCATAATAAAGAAATATTATTTCCAAAACAAGTTGAAAGTTGCTCGGTTCTAATTACAATTAATTAAAGCAGTTGCCTTGACCGTGTCTGACCTTTTATTTTTCCCAAACAGTTTGGGAAGTAATTATCAAGTGTTGGACTCCAGCCAACACCAAGTTGGCAAGTTTGAAAGCTGGCAAAACGTGTTATTGCCAAAACGTGTGGCATTGTAGCACACGTTTTTGACCCTATAAAAGGGAGCCCCAGAGTCATTTGTTAAGCATCCCAGAAATCTCAAGTGAGTTTATATAGAGAGTAAATAGTGTTTGAGAGATTTTTTGTAAAGCTTTGAAATAGCTTTGTAAGTCTTTTGTTGAGTAATAAAGAAGACTTTTCCTCTCACTTCTCCTCTATTGTGATTGTTTATATCACAACAAGTGGTATCAGGAGCTAAAGTTACACGGAGGGATCCCGAAACTCAGAAACAGAGCTTCGATCAGAAAATCGGTTCCGATGAAAGTTATCAAAAATTAATTTTGAGCATACCATCGATTTTTTCACGACGAGACGAGCACGGTGGTATTTTTCGGCGACCAAACGGAGGTCTGGAGACGCCGCATGCGCCAACCAGAGGAAGCTCACACACCGCCAAGCGCATCACGAGCCTGCGAAGATTGAAGACGCTAAGTCAGCTGCCACGTCATCTATCAGTACACAGTCAGCAGCACAGTTAGCAGAACACGTCAACAGCCCAATCATCTGCCACGTGTCATATAGTCAGCTGCCATGTCACTGCCACGCCAACAAATTTTTTCGATAAATTTCATAAAGGTCCCTATACTTTTTGGAAATTATATTTTGGCCCCTGAATTTTCAGAAATTATACTTTGACCTCTGTAACTTTTGAAATTTTTCATTTTGGTTCTTGTGTCGGATTTTGACGAACGAAGTGTCATTTCCACTATTTTTTACCATTCCAGACGCAACGGTGAGCTCTGTTTTTTGAAATTATGCTTTGAATTTTTGTGATGGAATGGGGCAACGGAAAAATGATTTTGTTAACAAGCACCAATTATTTCACATGAAGAAGAATGATGAAAGATCTTCTATATGTGAAGGACTATGATGGATCGGTTTTTCTGGAACAGAAACCAGAAGCAATGTCTGATGAAAAGTGGAATAATCTTCACCAGAAGACATGCAGTACTGTCCGTCAATGGACCGACGATAGTATAGTGAACAATGTTAGTGAAGATACTAATGCATATGTCTTATGGAGAAAGCTGGATGAGTTTTTTCGAGCAAAGACTGGAAACAATAAGTTGTACTACATCAAGAAGATGATGAGGTTGAAATACGATGATGGTACAACTGTGGCGGACCATATCAATGATTTCCTCGACACCATGAAAGAATTGTCTGGATTGGGCATAGACTTCGGTGATGAGGTAAATGACTTAATACTCTTAAATACGTTACTAGAATCTTGAGAAATGTTTAGATCCACGGTGATAAATTCAACCTCAGATGGGAAAGTCACAATGGAGATGGCAAAAACTAGAATCTTCGAGGAAGAAAAGATGACGAGAATGTAAGGGTCGGTATCGGCCTCAACCTCAGAAGCTTTAGTGACTGAGAGGACTAACATAATGAGGATGAGTAAAAGCCGAGGCCCAGGTAGATCAGACAAGTACCGGGGTAAATCAAGAACAAGAAAAATAAAATACTTCTATCATAAAAAAAAGCCATATGAAGAGGGATTGCTGTAAATTGAAGAACGAGCAATCCAGAGACAACAACAGAATGGACAATGACTCTAACCAAGAAAGAGTTGCTACTGCTACTGCCACCACCAAAAGAACCTCCAAAGAATTCCTCATTATCTATGATGAAAATATTGTGAATCTTGCCAACCACGAGACCAATTGGGTGATAGATAATGGCGCATCCATACATGCCACATCTCTCATAGACTTCTTTTCATCTTACACACCAGGTGACTACGGTGCTGTAAGAATATGGAATGATGGCCAGTCCAAATCCGTCGGTATTAGAGACATCTGCCTTGAAACAAACAACGGGACAAGGCTAGTGTTGAAAGAAGTCAAGCACATCCCACATATCCGGTTAAACCTGATCTTAACAGGCAAACTGGATGATGAAGGCTTCTGCAGCACCTTTAGTGACGACACATGGAAGCTCACTAAAGGATCAATGGTGATGGCACAAGGCAAGAAAGACTCGACACTCTATTTGATGCACACTAAACTTTCCAATAACAGTATAAATACAGTCAACAATGCTGAGGTAGCCGAGCTATGGCATAAAAAGCTCGGTCATATGAGTCAAACGGGGATGGAAGCATTACGCCGACGGAATGTTCTTCTAGGATTGAAGAACTCACACTCACAGAAGTGTGAACACTACATGGCTGGAAAGCAGAACATGGTGTCCTTCCAGAGCTCCCCACCTCAACAAAAACTAGAGGTACTTGATCTCATACATTCAGATATATGTGGTCCGATGCAGACAAGAACACTTGGTGGGTAACTTTATTTTGTGACATTTATAGATGATCATTCAATGAAGATATGGGTATACACCTTGAAGAAAAGAGATCAAGTGTTGAGAGTGTTCAAGGAGTTTCATGCCCTGGTAGAGAGAGAAACCAGCGAGAAACTGAAATGCATCAGAACAAACAATGATGGAGAGTACAGATGCCCGTTTGATCAGTACTGTAAGATATAAGAAATCTGACATCAAACGACACCTCCCAAGATACCTCAGCTGAATGGCCTAGCTGAGAGGATGAATATAACCTTGTGCGAAATGGTCAGAAGCTTGCTCTCACAAGCCAACGGAAGGAAGATATTTTGGGGGGAGGCACTGAGCACAACCGTACATGTTTTGAACATGTCCCCAATAGTCACACTAAAAGGTAATGTTCCTAATCAAGTCTGGACAGGTAAAGAAGTGTCATATGAACACTTGCATGTCTTTGGGTGCAAAACATTTGCACACATCCCAAAAGACGAGAGATCTAAACTTGATACAAAGATAAGAGAGTGTGTTTTTATTGGCTATGGTCTGGATGATTTTGGCTACAAACTGTATGATCCTGTTGAAAAGAAGATTCTTAGAAGCCGAGATGTTGTCTTCGTTGAAGATCAAACTATAGACGATATCAGAAAAGAACTAAAGACAATGCCCCAATAATACAGAAATGTTGATGTGAATCCAGAACCTCATACAACGGTGCCAGTACATGTTGAAGATGAGGTTCCTAATCATGAGGGTACAATGTTGAAGCTCCCAGAGATGATGATCATGATCAACCACTAGTACCATAAGTTACACCAACAGTTCCACAGAGAAGGTCTGACAGAGAAAGACGACCTTCAATGAAATATTCTGCATATGATATGTGTTGCTTACTGACGGGGGAGAACCCGAAAGCTACAAGGAGGCTGTGGAAACAGAGAATAAGGAAGAGTGGGAGGAAGCCATGTAAGATGAGATGAAGTCTTTGCATGGAAATCACACTTTCAAGTTGGTGAAATTGCCAAAAGGCAAACGGACTTTGAAGAACAAATGAGTGTACAAAGTGAAGAAACAAGAACACACTTCACAATCTCGGTACAAATCAAGACTAGTTGTCAAGGGAATCAATCAGAGAAAAGACATTGACTTTGATGAAATCTTATCTCCAGTTATGAAGGTGTAATCCATCAGAGTGGTATTCAGCTTAACAGCAAACCTTGACTTGGAGATTGAGCAGATGGATGTCAAGATCACATTTCTTCATGGAGATTTAGAAGAAGAAATTTATATGGAGCAGCCAGAAGACTTCAGAGTCAAAGGAAAATAGGACCATATGTGCAGACTCAGGAAAAGCCTCTATAGTTTGAAACAGGCACCGAGACAGTGGTACATGATTTTGAGTCAGTTATGGCGGAGCAAAGATAGAAAAAGACTACTTTAGACCATTGTGTTTTCGTTCAGAAATTTTCTGACGATGACTTTATCATCTTACTGTTGTATATAGATGATATGTTGATAGTTGGCGGAAATCAATCAAGGATTGATGATTTGAAGTAGCAATTGAATAAGTCTTTTGAGATGAAAGATTTGGGGCTAGCAAAACAGATTTTTGGAATCAGGATCGGTCGTGATCGAAAAGCCAAAAAATTATATTTGTCACAAGAGGAGTACATCGAGAAGGTACTTCAACGATTTCATATGGACAAGGCTAAAGCGGTTAGCACTCCTCTTGCTACCCACTTTAGATTGAGTACGAAACAGAGTCCCTCTAATGAGAAAGAGAATGAAGAAATGAAATAGGTTCCATACACCTCAGCGGTGGGAAGTCTCATGTATGCCATAGTGTGCACAAGGCCAGACCTAGCACACGCAGTTGGATTGGTCAGCTGGTTTATGTCAAATTCAGGAAAAGAACACTAGAATGCTATCAAATGGATAACGCGGTATCTTCGAGGCACATCCAAAATGAGACTATATTTTGGAAGCAACAAGCCAGTGTTAATGGGCTACACCGATTCAGATATGACAGGTGATGTGGATACTCGTAAGTCTATTTTGAGGTATCTAATTACTCTCTCAGGGGGAGCTGTGGCATGACAGTTAAGGTTGCAGAGATGTGTTGCACTCTCTACAACAGAGGCAAAATTCATTGGAGTAACGAAAGCTTGCAAGGAATTACTGTGGATGAAGAAATTTATCAAGGAATTGGGTTTGAAGCAAGAGAAGTACAATTTGTACTGTGATAGCCAGAGTGTTTTCTACCTTGGTAAAAATTCTATTTTTCACTCGAGGTCTAAACATATCGATGTGAGGTACCACTGGATATGGGACGTTCTGAGTTCAAAGCTGTTAGAACTTAGAAATATTCACACCGATGATAATGGTGTCGATATGTTCATAAAAGTTTTACCGAAGGAGAAGTTTGAAATCTGTCGTGCCATAGCCGGGATGACAAAACTCTCTATACACTCAAAATAGAGAGATACTGAGAACTACGATTGGCTTGATCCCAACTCAGGATACGTAGGCAGTCATACAGATACAGCCAGAAGTGGATCCCTTTGAGGATCCGGTTTGGGTGATTGATGGCCGGCTCAAATTTGAGGGCAAATCTTCACCGAGTGGGAGATTTGTTGGACTCCAGCCAGCACCAAGTTGGCAAGTTTGAAAGTTGGCAAAACACGTGACGCGTTTTACCAACTGTCAAAACGTGTGGCACTGTAGCACACGTTTTTGACCCTATAAAAGGCAGTCCCGGAGTCATTTGTTAAGCATCCCAGAAATCTCAAGTGAGTTTATATAGAGAGTAAAAAGTGTTTGAGAGGTTTTTTATAAAGCTTTGAAATAGTTTTGTAATTCTTTTGTTGAGTAATAACGAATACTTTTCCTCTCACTTCTCCTCTATTGTGATTGTTATATCACAACATTAAGAGATTCTGGACTTGTAGCCGATTCAGTTTCTTCTTCCAACTTTTTTCAATGCACCAGAGATGAGAGACATTACTGAACCTGAATTGCATATCATATAGTTCTTATGAGTTAAAATTTTATTTAGAGAAGAGTGAAAGATATTTATATAAAGCAGAATTTTGACCTCCTAAGAGAATAAAATGCCTTGGTTTCATTGGGGACTGGAGATACCAGGATTCCATATCCTTGATTCCATTTTTTAACACCTGATTTATAATCAAGATTTCATAACTATATGAAATAAAATTTATCAAAAATCCCACTTGAAATAATACGTTAAATGCATATTCGTCAATCCTATCATCTCCAATGTAGATTGGGACCACATGGTTACTATTGTTAAGCCCTGTAATAAAGGATATAGGTAAAAACTTGTATGAGATGAGTGTATGTATGATGTGATATCAGGTACGTCCATTCAAAGATGTTTTGACATATACATACATTAAATTTAAATTCAACAAATTGTAATGGAAAGAGAAAATTAATAATTAAAAAATATCATGTATTCATTGGATGAGTTTATCAAACATATCCCATATAATTTCTTCTCAAGGAGATAATATGATGATCCGACCCGTCATACATGGGTCAGAATTTTCAACCTAAAAATAATTTTAAATTTTACAAACCTAATCATTTCGGATCGTGTACATCCCTACCTTTGAGTAACGAAAATATTAAAGTTTTCTCATCTAATCCTCAGCTTACACACATGTTAAAAGATATTTCAAAAACTAAGGAGAGATTAGATTAAGAATTTAAGATATATCCTAACTCCTTGAATGAGGCATCAGTTATTTTGCCATCATCACAAGATGCTACATGGAGATTGATATGATGTTTAAAGGTGTTCAAGTCAAATCCATGAGCCTAAAAATGAAAGCCTGGAATCTAGATGGGCTTGGCTTGAAGAAAAGTAATTATTTCATTCCATACAAATAAGGGTAATGAAAGCACTTAATTTCCATACAAGTAATGGAACTAATTGATTTAACATTCACTAAGTAACCATCCTCACAATCTGGGATGTCAAAACGAATCAACGAATCGAATTTGTATCGAATCCTAAACGAATCGAATCAAAATGTGATGAATTCGTATTCGATTCGTTTATTAAACGAATCCTAATATCAGGATTCGTATTTGATTCGTTTATTAAACGAATCGAATACGAATATTCGTTTAGTCATGATATTATTTAATAAAATAATTTACCACACTTGATTTACATTAATTCTTCATAAATATATACATATGAAATATGTAATTAATATATTTACTAAAAATATCTCACCAAATATTGAAAATATTACTTTTTCTATGGTAACTAGCTATAATTTCTCGAATCTTAATTGAAAAATAACAAGAACTAGTAAATATAAATAATAAAACGAATCATAAACGAATAAACGAATCAATGAGCTTAAATTCGTATTTGATTCGTTTAATAAACGAATCGAATTGAATTGACCCATTTATTAAACGAATCCATTTTTCAAACCAGTATTCGCTGTAAAGCGAATCGAATCGAATCGAACGAATAAACGAATCCTAACCCAAATTGCCACCCCTACTCACAATACATCCTCATGCAAATCAGATTTCAGATTGATTCTACATTATTCTTTCCTCAGTTCAGGAGAAAATCTGCATTAACAGAAGCCCTTTTCCAAATAATTACTGCGAATAATGAACCTGGTGCTTCCATGCCTGCAACATAATGCGTAGTCAGAAATCAAAGATACCATGATGATCAAACAGCACTAAATAGGCCTGAAACCTGAGAATCAATATCAACTGATCGGAATCTTGCACCGATTGAATTCGCCGAGCATTTCCCGGTCCCTTAGGCAAAACAAGAAATTGTGCTAAGCCTTCAAGAAACAAAGCTGCTTGATAAACACTCAAGGCACCAACAATTTCGGCAATCACACTCTTTCTCAACCTATTAGCATCCACAAATACACTCACAATATCACTCATCTCCTCTTTCATTACCTCCCCAATAACATCTTTAATTCCCTCAAACGCCACACAATCCTCTGCTATCCTCCCCACAAAACCACCCTGCACCTTCTTGATTCTACCAGTCAATAACCATCAGCCTCAACCCACGTTCAATTTGCTCAATCTGTAATGTTAAGGAATATTATTATGGAAATAATATTAAGGAAATAATATTCCTATATTATGGAATCAATCTCCAAAATAGAATTCCTAATATCTTTCGGATTTGTGATTTTATTATATTTCCTCATTAGATGAAGATTTCATATATTCATTATTATTATTCATAATTATAGGATTCATTTTCTATTTTGATTTTCTATGTAGTCTATTTAAAGGTCTCTGCCATTGTAAATTGATATAGAGTGAATTCAATACTTTCTTTTATTATCTAACATGATATCACACACCAGGTTCTGACTTTTCTAGTTTCATATTTGTTCTCATCGGCGCGTGAGGATCACGGCTACTATCGGCAAGTGAACCTCACGCGCCACCCTTTCATGAATGCTTCACCCGTCATGCGCCACTTCTTCACAAGTATGCTCTGCGCCGACTCCTTTCGGGTTTTGGCTGTCTTTCATATTTCGTGCTCTTTTCGGGATTTCACTCTCTCTCAGGTTTCAGCTATCTCTCAGGCTTCAGCAACCTGTTGAGATTTCGATCCCTCTCCGATTTCGGATCTCTGTTAGGCTTCGGCTCCCTGTCAGGATTTTGCTCCCTCTCGGGCTTCGGCTCTCTGTTGGGCTTCGGCTCTCTGTCGGGATTTCGCTCCCTCTCTGGCTTTGGTTGTCTTGGGCTTCGGCTCTCTGTCGGGATTTTGCTTTCTCTGTGGCTTCGATTCTCTCAGGCTTCGGCACCCTCTTAGGCTTCGGCTCCCCCTTCGGCCTTTGTAGGTCAAAGCTTCCCCTTGGGCTTCGGCTCCCCCTTCGGGCTTCGTAGGTTAAAGCCTCATCTTGGGCTTAGGCTCCCCCTTCGGGCTTCGTAGGTTAAAGCTCCCTCTTGGGCTTCGGCTCCCCCTTCGGGCTTCGTAGGTTAAAGCTCATCACTTATCTCACAATTTCCAACCTCCAAGTTTCAAGATTTCCAATTTCAGGATTCCGCTCTCCGATTTCAAGATGCAACCTCAAGCTTGTTCCTTCGTCACCAGCTTGAGTTTGAGGGGGGTGTTAAGGAATATTATTATGGAAATAATATTAAGGAAATAATATCACTATATTATGGAATCAATCTCCAAAATAAAATTCATAGTACCTTTCGGATTTGTGATTTTATTATATTTCCCCATTAGATGAAGATTTCATATATTCATTATTATTATTCATAATTATATGATTCATTTTCTATTTTGGTTTTTTATGTAACCTATATAAAAACTTCTGTTATTGTAAATTGATATAGAGTGAATTCAAGACTTTCTTTTATTATCTAACATGTGACATCGAGTTTTTGGACACATTCCTCCGCGCCATGAACACTTGCCGCGGCCTGTTATCAAAGGAATCACCACCATTTCCTTCTTCTTCTTCTTAGCTTTCTTCTTCATCACGAAATAATCAAACAAGATTGGTGAAGAGATAAGGGTGGAGATCGCCAAGAAACAGGAATGGGATCTCAAGGGAGTTGCGCCAAGATGGGAAAAGAAGCTGGGGAAGATTTTCTTGAGTGGCTGCGAGGTCTAATGCGTCGTAAATGGGAAATAAAATGGCGGAGGAGAAAGTCGACGTGTGAGTGGAGGAGAGTTTGTGAAGAAGATGAAGAAAGAGATTTGTGAATGAGAGGGAGGAGGGTTTTTTCAGAGTGTTGAACCAGTCTGTGTAGTAATCTTTGAAGGCACGTGTCTTTGTTTTCTTGCGAGAGAAAATAGAAGCAAAGGGTCTTGGCATCTTTGAAGAAGAAGATGATTTGATTATATGTAAGCGATTATTTGTTTCTTGTTCTAAATGCTGAGGAAGAAGTTGGTTAAGGTTTTTTTTTTTTTTTTTTTTTGAGGGAATTGAAGTTAGTTCGTTACTTGAGCCCGTCAATAATGGGCCCTAAAAGATGAGCCCAAATGACAGTTAACCAAACACCGACATATAGATAAAACAGTACTAAACACTTAAAAAGGGTAAATAAACAGAGAGGCGCCAGAAAAACAATGCGAATTTAAAAAATAAAAAACTACTGAAACGACGCCGCATTAGATGGGATTTATTTATCGTGAATAATTTAGTAGCAGTTGCTCTCTCTCACCGACAAGTTTGGATCGAACATGTCAAAATTTTAACATCGACTCCCACACTCGTTAGTCAAAAAGACCAAAATACCCACAATTTTATAACACAGATTCCGTTCTCTCTGCGCCAAATCTCTAAACCTTTTCTTTTTCTTCATGGCTTCTGTAGCTTTTCCAAATATCACTTTTTTCTTCTTCTTCTTCTTCCTCCTCATCATCTTTCTGAAATTAGACATTTCTCATCAAATCTCAACCGTTGAATCAGAAGACTGCACCAACCGTTGGATCTACATCAGATGGCTCCCCCCACGGTTCAATCTTGATCTTCTCTCAAATTGCTCTGCTTATCCTCTGTTGGTCAATTTCTGTTCTTATTTACAAAACCACGGACTCGGTCCCAAAACCCACAACCAGTCTCACAGCTGGTACCGCACTGACCCTTTATTGCTTGAACTCATTTTTCACCGCAGGATTTTGGAGTACCCTTGCTTAACTCAAGATCCCATTTCTGCAAATGCCATTTACGTGCCTTATTATGCCGCACTTGACGCGTTAAAATATTTGTACGGGCCTGAAACCAACTCTAGCAAGCAGCATGGCCTTGAATTGTACAACTTTTTGCGATTCGATCGGCCTGAGATATGGGATCGTTTTGCAGGCCATGATCATTTCTTGGTGATGGCAAGGCCCGCTTGGGAATTTTCACAGCCCTTATATGTTGATCCTCCGGTGTGGGGAACCTCGTTTCTTGAAATTCCAGAGTTTTACAATGTGACTGCTTTGATTCCTGAGGGAAGAGCATGGCCTTGGCAAGAACAAGCTGTGCCTTATCCTACAAGTTATCATCCATCAAGTTTGAATCTTTTTGAATCCTGGGTGAAAAGAGTGAGAAATTCAAGAAGAAGAACGTTGATGTTGTTTGCTGGGGGAGGAGGGATTGGTGCTAATCCAAATATTAGGAGAAGTATTAGAAATGAATGTGAAAGCAATAGCAGTGAAGTTGTTGGAGTTGTTGGAGGGTATTTTAATAAAGTGTGTGAGATTGTGGATTGTTCAAATGGGATATGTGAACACGATCCTATTAGATTTATGAGGCCAATGTTGAGAGCCAAGTTCTGTTTGCAGCCTCCAGGGGATACACCAACTAGGAGGTCAACTTTTGATGGCTTTCTTGCAGGTTGCATTCCAGTTTTCTTTGAAGAGCAATCTGCAAAAGCACAGTATGGGTGGCATTTGCCTGAGGACTTGTATGATGAGTTTTCAGTGTTTATAACAAAGGAAGATGTGGTGTTTAAAGGGTTGAAAATTGTTGATGTGTTGATGAGAATACCAAAAGCTAAGGTGAGGAGGATGAGGGAGAGAGTTATTGAGTTGATGCCTAGAGTTATTTACAGAAGGCATGAAAGTACTCTGGGTTTGAGGGCTAAGCAGGATGCTTTTGACATTGCAATGGAAGGAACTTTAGAGAAGATTAGATCCAGGCTTAACAAAGTGACAATTTAATGAACTAAGTTTTGTTAGTCTTATTGTCATTGTATATATTATTTATCACTATTTTCTTTTTTTCAGAAACTTGTCTGTATTTGTTATGTATCCCCAGCAAAGGTGCAGAGGAAATAGGTTAATTTGTGTTTTCATTGATAAGTAATTATTCATTGTTGGGAAACTTATGATAATGATGGTTTTATTCACTTGATTTTGGGGCATAGTAAGTATGTATGTGTATAATAATGTTTTGAAGTATCATGATAGCAAACAGAAGCAACTCAAATTGCTGCAATGTAAAAACTACTGTCATGATGTAAATCTTTTTTATAACATTTTGAACTATGTTCACACTGCAATTATTCATAACCCACTAGAAAATGTAAATTTGGGAAGCTCAAGACTGAAGGGAATAAAAAAAGAGAAAAAAAGAATACAAGTTTATTAGGAGTGACACTACTGGGGAGCAACAAACTTCAAACAAACAAGATGGAGCTGATGGAGATTATGAGATTGCCATCTCCCCAGTTATACGCAATACATATGTTATGGGAATCAATATTTCAAGCACCGCCTCACGGCTAACTGTAAAATATCTTCCTTTTCTGTACTGGTCATTGGTAGTAACTTCTCATCCCCATCTAATAATAGAGGAACCCCAAGTTAGACCCGCGCCAAAACCTGCTGTTGCAATAGTATGGCCTGGCTTCACCTTCCCACTTCGAATTGCTTCATCCAATGCCAATGGAATGGATGCAGCACTTGTGTTGCCATAATTTGCCAAATTTGATATCACCCGTTCTTCTGGGACTTCTAGACGGGTTGCAACTGCATCTATGATCCTCTGGTTTGCCTGCAATTTTTAATCTTTTATCAGTACTTGTTCTTCTACCTTTCACAAGATCTCTGTTAGTAATTTATCCTCAGGAATCCATGTATAATTTCTCTAACGTCACATGTTGACAAATCCTAAGGATGTGTTTTAACCTTCAGAGAAGCTCTAATTTTTGGATGAGCACCTTTGTCTGCATTATTTTGCTGAAGGTTCTCTTTTGAATCAGCAATCGATTTCCCCAAATAAGCAATTTGTTACCAGGTGGGTATTCCCTGCGCCTTCCAAATTTTAAGGGTGGTTATATTTTATCTCCAGATGCTTAGACTATCTTACACCCACCCAATCTATTGAGAACATTGACTCACCCCTATTTACTGTTCAAAAGGGTACAGTGGGGGTCGCATTGACGAAAGTCTTCATCAAACCTTTTGTCCTCTCAATTGTAAATAGGGTTGGGTTTGATGTTTTCAATAGGTAGATAGTCAATACAACTGGGGTAAAGAGAAATTAACCCAACTTTTTATATGTTTTATAGAGACAGCAAAATGCTGATCTCATTTAACCAGCCAAAATGTTTCAAATTGATCTCCAGGGTGTACTTACTGATAAGAAGGTGAATATAAATCGAGTTGAGAAAAACATATTATAGATCGTATATTCCATACCTGATGAAGCAGTAACCAATCAATGCTGGACATGGTCATACCAGCCTTTTCAAGTGCAGACTCAATGGTCTGTGGCACCACTCTGACAGCAAAGCGGAAAACTTCTTTGCCGTTCATACTAATGCATGAATAAGAGTGGCGAGGAGGTGGGAAGACTAACGCCGAACCATTAGAACCCAACACATCATTGGTTTGATTTCTTTTGATGCCAGCATTTAGATGTCTGCAATAAGGAGGATCAAAGTTCCATTATCTTCATCAGAGATAGAAACACAAAGCTTGTCTGCTGAAAAGTGAAAAGCACATACCTGCCACCTTCACCATCACTATGCACGTCAAAACTAATTAAACCATCATCCTCACTGTCACAGGCCTGCAGAATTATATATTGCAAGTGAAATAAACAATATTTGTGGAAGAGAAGCAGTCAGGTGACAGTAACTCTTAGATGAACCTTTGCTTGAGAAATCTCACACAGAACGGAGGGAAATCAGAAACAAGGCAATACATAAGAGAGTTAATATTTTAATGATAATTATTTTTAAGATACAATATTAAAAACAAACATAGCATTCAAGATATAAGAGATTTCCAGCTTGGTTGTCAGGGTTCAGTTCCAGAGAAACTACTAAATATAGTTGACAGAATAATATCTAAAAGAGGTAGCCGGTCCTCTTAACTTGCAGCAGATGTTAGGATCCCGAGCTACATGGACTCTGGAAAATTGTTGATGTGAATATCCAGGATATCTTTTCTTTTGGGTTAACAGAACGAGGGAACATTTTATTAAATAAATATAAAGATTAAACAGAAGAGCAAGAAAAACAGCAACTCGGGGGGAACGAAATGAATATCAAGGAATTAGATTAATAAAATTCCCAAATTTGCGGATACAGAAATATGGCTATAATCAGAGAGTATATATGCCAAAATGCAGTTACTCCTGCCCCTTTTATTATACCCATGCAATAACAGAACTTAATAAGTAACACACTGGACAATAAACAAATCATGGGACATATTACGTATTCTCACTATTGAAGTCTTTTATTCAAGAAACATATTCATTGTGAAATATCAGGATGGTAGACTTTGCTATTATGGAGAAGATTCCTTTTTCATAATAGCATCACACCTAGTCAACCAACAATTACCTGCAATAATACGGCACCCGCAGCATCCCCAAACAGAATGCAGGTTCCCCTATCCGTCCAATCAGTAAATCGAGAAAGAGCATCACCCCCAATCACTAAAACATTGCGAAACCCACCTCCTGTAATTTATAAAGGTGAAGACAGTTGTATCAGTCTTGGTATTTGTAACAAAAACCTATTTTAAGTAAACATATTTGTTACCTCTAATATGACAAGCGGCCGAGACAAGACCCAAAAGAAAACCACTGCATGCAGCTGTAATATCGTAAGCCAAAGGATTGTTTTTGCAGCCCAGTGCCTTTGGAATCTGATAATAACAATAAAATGAACTATTCAATGAAAGTTGTCGGTGAAAAATATAAAAATAAAACTATTAAGCTCACTTAGAATTTCTGCGCTGAGATTTCACATCATTCATGACAGTGGATATATTCCATACAGAAGTTCAAAAATATCAAATAAATTTTCAATGGTATTTGGTAAAATTGATGTCTTATTGTTCTGAAATCATAGTTATATGCATGTAAATCAAACTCAGAGGAGATTTTGTAAACATGAAGATTTATAAACGTAGAAAGCAAATAGATAAAATGACTTCATTCACACTTGCAAATTTCTGCAGTGAGGTAATAAAAAGTTAAGCATTTGCTCAAGATTCCTCATAAGAAATTCTTGTGTCTGACAAAATCATTTTTTGGGGCAACTTGGCACGTCATAAGCTGATTTTCATGGACAAAATATGCAAGCAACACTCCCGGAATGCACAGAAATTCACAACACTACAGAATCAGAAGCATAAACACAGCTCACGTTAAGGAAAAAACTACTGTGTTTTATGTGTGTTCATTTATTTTTGGATATATCATCTCATAGCCATATACCTGAGTTGCACCACCAAAAAGATCCTCTGGTGTGGATGTGCACATCAACACAAGGTCAACATCTTCAGGATTAACCTCTGCCATCTGAAGAGCTCTACTTGCTGCCTGTACTGCAAGATCAGTCAAGCTTTCTTCGCCTGTAACAGTGATGTCAAAAAGAAGTTACTCAGTTGTCTGGGTAAGAAGATGCTAAAGAAAAGAAATGTAAGTTCTTTCTTTTAAAAAAATTATCATCATTCAATAAGACCATGTAGCAATAGATGCAAAACTATCAGTTATCTACATGTGAAAAAAACTACAGAATTTAGATCTCTACGTGTGAGTTGTGACAATACAGTAAGATGCATTGTGCTGAAAATTCAGCATCAACCACATTTCAGTAGAAAAAATGGGCACCCACAGCGTTGGGAACATTTAATAAACCAAACTCAGACTAACCCAGGCTTGTCAAGCTGAAAAGCCTTCCTCGAGGCTAAAGCTCGGATTTTGTAGACAAGAGGCTGAGCTGCAAAGCCAGCTGGCCAGACTATTCATGGTTATAGATGACACTAGCATGCATTTTAAGTATCAACTAACCTGATAGAACTCGTCGATTGCGAATCCCAGTTCGAACAGAAATCCATTCATCATTAGTGTCAACTATTTTTGCGAGATCATCATTGGAAACCTGAAGAGACGGCACTGCTGAGCCACATCCAACTAACTTGCAGCCTTTACTGATGAGCCTTTGTTTTGTTTTAGGCATGGAAACAGGAATGGATACAGCAGTCAAATTTTCATTTTGTAAGCCAAATCTTCATTTCATTGAATAAAAAATAGATGTGATGAAAATTCCCGTAGGCCAGGCTGGACTTATCATAGAGAAAACATGGACCATCAGCTAGGGCCAATACCTAACTTGATTAAAAATGGATTAGCATGCCCCATTTTGGTCATTGAGCTTTATGGAAAATCTAGGTCTTACCCGGATATCATCACAAATATCATGGACGAAGTGCAGCCCACTGATTAGTTATTCAACACATGAAATGTAATAGAAAGGTCATGGATATTCTGTTATACTAAACAGCTTTGAGGGAATGAAAAAATTTCCAAGCTCAAAACTTAACAACATTCAAGCAGGAGATATTAAGGTACTCTGAAACCAAAGCAATACCATATAAAGCAACTGAAATGAGCTTAGCTTACGAAGAAAAACACATTCATTTTATTACAAAATTTTGCTAAAAAGCATATCGACTTCAGACCTCATTGACAGAACCACCTTCACCACATTTACATTGATCTTAGAAGTTAGAATATGACCACCTCACTTGTTATAAATAATCTGTTAGCGACACAATCGCATGATAGATTTTGATGACGTCAACACTTGAAGTCCTCGACGCGCAACATCGAGACATTACAAAAAGATGTCGAAGCACAACGGTGGTGAAGAGCAAAGAATGTGAAGACTGGCGCATATTGAAGAAATTATGTGAAGTCTTAGCTTAGGGCTTTAAATGTATTGTGAATTGTTTATTCAAGTACCTAAGCTCATAGAACACATGCACATTCACTTAGATGCATTAGGTTCATGTACAAAATGCCTTAAAACTTCATATCTGCATTTTTTGTACAGAGACCGGCATACCAGTCCCCATACCGGTGAGATGCTTTGTTTTGCACTCACTGGAACCGGCACAGAACAAATTGGTCACATACCAGTCACTATACCGGTGAACCCGAAGAATGCATACCCACTGGAACCGGCACGGACCATACCGGTCCCTATACCGGTGTTCATACCGGTGAGCCTGAAACTGTGCAAGCTCACTGGAACCGGTGAGGACCATACCGGTCCACATACCGGTCCCAAACGAATATATTCAAACGGTAATATAGCCGTTGAGAGCCGTTACTTGCCAGACTGGCATACCGGTGTCTGGAGACTGGCATACCGGTCTCAGACAGGGGAAGTGGGGCTGCTTTGCATTTTATTATAAATTGAGCCCCAATTCGTTTTTGCAATGTTAGAGAACCTTCATATACATTACATTAAGGCAAAAACAATAGTATTTCATAAACCTTCATATTCACACACTCACACATCAAGCTCACACTACACCTTCATATACATTTGTAGTGAGCTTAGATCACTTGGGTAAGAAACTCACACAATCTTCTTTATCTTTGTGAGTGTCCAAGTGTGTTTATAAACATCTTATTCAAAACACTTGTGGTTTGTGAAATCCCATCATTTGGGTAATTGTAAAGGTTCGTGAGTGAGCCTATGTAGAAAACTCATTGTAGAGGTCTTTGAGTGAGCCTATATCTAAAACTCAAAGTGTAAAGGTTTGGAGTGAACCTTGTATAAAACTCTTAGTTGCGGGTGAGCCACGGCAAAAACTCGATTGATAGTGAAAAGCTTCAAGCGCGGCTTGGGGGAGTGGACGTAGGCATTGTTGGCCGAACCACTATAACTCACGGTGTTATTTTCTCTATCCCTTAACTCTTTAATTACCGCAAGTTTATATTTGTATTTACTTATATATTAGAAACTTGCATATAGGTAGTATTTGTTGTTTGAGAAAATATAGCTCAAGCTTAATCGGTAAAATAACTTAAAATCGGCAAAGATTTTTATTTCAGCATATTTAGGCCATAACCCAATTCACCCCCCTCTTGGGAATATAGAGATTGTTTGTCGCTAGTGCTTGTAGGTAATTTCATAATCCTCCTCCAAAATGCAAAAAATAGCCAGCATATATGAGAGTAGATACTTGAAAGATTAGATCTAAACACCTATGGCTAACTTTCACATCCCTGAATATTTTAGTTTGTTTTACAAGATTGTCTTCTTTTAACCAAAAAGAAAAGGAACAAGGACTGTTGCAGGAATTTATTTGCAGCTGTTTTTCAATCAAAACCTACAGAACCATCAGACCATGTAACTGATGCAGATGTGGCTATCTACTAATGTCTGAAACACCATTGATGTTGTTAAGAAAGGCAACACCTAATCTTTGGGTCAAATTAGAGTGACTTCAATAGACACTTTAAAGCGAGAAAAATACAAATATATAGGATTTCCACCTTCTCAAAGTTAGCCAACTGAATCAAAATTTCCACTTTTCTGCATTTACTGACTCAACTTGGAATCTCCCCATTGCCTTCACAAAACCAACTACTGATGATCTCTTACAACATCATGTAGAGAGCAATAGTGATGCTGTACAAGTTCAAAATCTTAAGTCCATAAAACTCACCAATCGTATGTGAATATAGGCACCGTTCACCACTGAGAAATGACTTTCCAACTATTGGGATATCACCAAGTTAACGAGGCACCTTGGATCTAATATACTTCTCCTTGGAACTAATATACTTCTAGATGCTTAGCTATCCTCAGGGAAAGGCAGATTGGTACAAAATTTCAGGTCGAACTGAGAATCAGAAGCATTCACAGCAGTCTAATAAGAATAAGCAACAATACTTGTTCTGTTACCATATGAGATGGTGATATTATAAACCCCCTTATATATGGACTCTAAAATCTGAGACAATAAATTCTTCTATCATTCAGTCAAATAAAGAATCTCTTTCATCACTTCTACACGACAAGTGCTCACACATAAGAAACTCAGTAATGAACTCTACGAGAATCACCACATATAAACTACCTAAATTTTAACAAAATCCGCAAAAAACTAAAATTTCCATTTCATGCAATAAAATAACAAACCGTTTTAAGCAGAGAGATTCAAGGAAAGCACCAAACCAAAGCTAGTGAGCACACTAAATAATAAATAACTACTTTTCACCAGCTAAAAAATAAATACAAACGAATCCAATTGCATTGAAGACTCATTTTGACTAACCCCCCCCCCCCCCCCCCCCCCCCCCCCCCCCCCCCCCAAAAAAAAGAAGCAATATAATCACACAAAAACAAACTGCAAAAAGTCACCTGGATGCTCGAAATTCAGAAGAAGACACACTCTTCTCAGAACCAGCAATAGTGCTGGAGCACAGTACCCGCCTAAAGATTCCCTCAGAGAAGCAAAACCCAGATCGATATATCCCTATTGATAGCTGAGCCCTTCTCCTCAAGCTTGGAACTGAAGGTGTAAACAACCCAGATGCATTTGCCATTTTTACTCTCGATAATTCCAACGCACAACAATTAAAGTTTGGATTTTTCGAGGAAACAATTGAGAAAAAAAAATGATATTTTTCAGCTTATATTTGAAAGAACAAGAATGTATTCAAAAGAGTAAATAGAACCCATCACAAGAAAAACAAAAAACTTATATTTTTTTTTCTTGGTTTGGAATTTGGGTTAAATAAATCTTTGGAAGGTCCGAAGAGAGACAAAAAAATGATAATAAAAAATAAATACAATTAAGTGAATATCTGGCGATTAAGCCAACTCATTATGAGGAATTAGGAAACTCCAATGCTATTAAAATTCTCTCTCTCTCTGTAAAAGTGTCACTTTCTCCCTCACAAAGCTCCCATCAGCCTTCTCTATTTTCAAGATTTCATTTTGTCATGTGATGTATTTATTTCATCAACTCTCTGTGTTTGGGAGACAAACATTTAGCACCTGCACGTCAGCAAGACAATGTTCGCATGTTGTCTATTATACTCTTTTGGGACACGTGGCTGATAGTGGTTGGAGCAAATTTGAAGTGTCTTCTAGTTGTTCAGCTACTTATTTACTTGAGTTTCTTGTAAAATTTTACTTTTGAATTGTCTTGAAAAATAATTTGAATATACTCAAAGTTAATTATGTGACTGAATCTTCTAATCTTTAATCACTGAAGTAGTTGGGATGGTAGTTTGAAGTTGTAGAAAGTAGAAAAAGATACATGTAACACGAAAAATTCTACAATATAACAGCAATATTATATCAATATTTATGTAATAATTTAATAATATTTTGTCACACGTGTTAAATCATTATAAAATTATCAAATAATTTATAGTTATACTTAATAAAACTATGTTGTACTTAATAAAACTATATATATATATATAATATATATATATATATATATATATATATATATATATATATATATATATATATATATATATCAATATTCATGTAATAATTTAATAATATTTTATCATACGTGTTAAATTATGATAAAATTATCAAATAATTGATAGTTATATTTAATGAAACTATACATATTATATACTTATTAGTTAGTGGTATCCATTAGATACACCAAAAAGCCTTTAATTTAGTGTCACATTTGGTGAATATGGGCGAATTGTGATTACAAAAAAAAAATCATATAAAATGTGGAACAAAAAGATTGTCACAGTAATTTGTGTCACATGATAGGAGGTTTTACATGTTTCGTTTAAATTTGAATCAAGTCGTTTGATTGCTGGATTTCCAACTTTAAAAAAAAATAAAAAAATAAATTGGTAAAATTAGGCAAATGAGGATACTAGCCGGAGTTTGAGCCGCTAGTATATACCTAACTTAACAGAATGTCTCAAAATCATTAATTTTAAGAGAAGGACATTTGGCTCAAAAGCAATTCCTTCCACGACGGTGAAGGACGCATGTGTAAAGTTCAAAATGAACAATTTTTTTTTTACTATATACTATAAATCGGATTATAAAAGAAGAGATTAAAAAAGCAAGAATACCTTATAAAGTTGTAGGTTTTATTTTTATTTTAAACTGAATTAAAATTACAAGAATTGTTTCTATTTACAGTTCCCTCTCTAAAGATATCATCATGGTAACTTACTAAGTCGATGCATACCAATATTATGTATAAGCTTCTCAAATATTGATGTCGATAAAACTTTCGTAAATAAATCTGTAAAATTATCAGTGAAAGGTATTTGTTTGACATCGATTTATTTGCTTTGTTAGAGCTCATAAGTGTAGAAGAACCTAAGTGAGATGTGTTTGGTTTTGTCTCTCTTAATGTACTCCCCTCTAATTTGTGCTACACATACAACATTATCTTCATATATCACTATTGAAATATTTATAGCGGAGTTCAAGTTGCATGTACTCTAAATGTGATGGATAAGTGACCTTAATCATATGCATTCTCTGTTTGCTTCATGTAATACAAGTATCTCTAAGTTATTGGAAAATGTAGCAACAAAAGTCTGCTTTATAAATGGTCATGAAATTATCGTGTTATTGTAAGTAAAAACATACCATGTCGATGAACGTGCCTTATGAGGGTCAGAGAGGTATCCTGCATCAGTATAACCAACAAGACATGGATTTGGTGTTAGCTCATTTGAATAAAATAATCCAAAGTCTTTTGTTCCATGAAGATAATGGAAAATGTGTTTGAC